>JAAGNO010009477.1:13948-34761 GCA_033439905.1 Ceryle rudis | reverse complement strand
CCCCCCCTCTCCTTTTTTTCCCCCCCTCTCCTTTTTTTCCCCCCCTCTCCTTTTTTTCCCTTTTTCCCTGCCCTGACCACTTGGATAGGCAGCAGTGATGATAAACTGACATCACTGCCAGGAACAGAGCCTGGTCAAGAGCAGTCTGAGCCTCGGTTACCCGGCACAGCATTGTCCCTGCTCACTGCAGGGGGGTCGCACTAGATGACCTTTCAAGGTCCCTTCTATGGATTCTATAGAACAAACTAGTCTTCAGGGACCTGAGCAGCTTTGTGATGCAGTTCTGCCTCCAGGTGGGTCCTTCCTTTTGGGGCCACCCACAGCTCACCAGCTGGATTTGCCTGTGCAAGCGGAGTTGGTCTGGGGTTTGGGTCAAAAGGGGTTCAGAGAACACTCGGCAGCAGCGGAACCGTGAGACTTGGTTGGACTCGGACAGTGGGAGCTATGGATGGAGGTGGGTTCAGGATCCTGGTCCTGCTGCCGTGCAGTGGCCGTGCTGCATCGCTTGCCTTTGGGGTGAGAGCTGCGGGGCCAGGTTCCTTGCTCTCAGGCTGGGGTGTGGATAATGGCTTTTCCATGGAGATCTCTGCTGCTTTGTTTTGGTGGGGGTTTATCAGGAAATTGTGCTGGCTGTCTAATAACTTTTCAGGAATTCTCTTTTTACTGACCCAAATACCACCTGCTTCCTTGAGTGAACTGGAGACTCTGGGGAGAGGAACCTGTTGATACCATGTTCAGTGGGACTCCTTTATTTCCCTTGACAAGTTTTGCCCGTCTCGCTGGGGAGGGGTTGAGTCCCGTGCTCATTTACCAGCAGAGGTGCTACCTTTGAGAGCAGCAGTGTCTTCTGTGGCTCTCTTATCAGTATTTTCAAGGAGTGAAGCTGTGCTCTAAAAGCAAAACACCTCTGTTATGGCAAGTCCATCAGTATGCAGCGGGATGTTCCCCTGTCACTGGTGTTCTGCCACTTGCAGCCACCTGAGCCCAGCTGCACAGTAAAATGTGAGCGTTCTGAGCCAGGTTATTAAATACCTATAAAATTATTTATAGAAATATATATTAAAATAATCATTTACGCTGCTACTTCCATTTTCTCTGGCCATATGGTAATTCCTACTATGACATGAAATCCTATTTGCAATTTTGGGCGATTTATTAATAAACATAAACCCATTTTTTTTCCCCCCCTACTCAAAAGTATTAGGTTCTCCCTCTGAAAAACATGAGGTTACAGCACTAAGCAAGTAGAACACTCGTGAGCGTGTAGGTGTCAGTGTAAATATTACCCCTGTCGTTAGCCAAGCGATGAAGGATTCTGGGTGTTGGTGCTCTGCGCTGCTCGCCGAGGCGGACGGAGCCTCGGAGATTTATATTCAGCTGATTTAAGAGAACAGCTTAGGACAGAAACTGCGAACGTTTATTTAAAATCGCAGGTGGTACCGGGACTTGTTTCAGAACACGTTGCTCTACAGCTGGTTATTTGGGTTAGCTGAGCGTTTGAACGCAGCTGGAGTTGCTTTTTGGTGTAGGGTTTTCCCCGTGACGTTAAGTGGTGATTTCTGGCATCTTTGAGGTTCTTAGATGAAAGAAATGGAGACTGTGCACATAGATAAAATAGAATCTTCTCGGTCTGCTTGCCTCTGCTGAGTTCGTTACGGCTCTTAAGACTTGAATATAACCTCTAAAATGGGAGAGGTGCTGTGGAAGAAACTTCTGCCTTCATTTGAGCACCCTGACTGGTGCTGTTACCACGGCGGGGGGGGGATATCTTGAAGTGGACTAGTGTTATACAATCAGCTGAGCTGGTTCCCTTGGCAGAGGTAACTGAAAATCTGACAAGTAGGAGGGAAGATTATTTTATTCAGGAAATAAATAACACGCTAAGGTAGTTCGGTGTGTTTCGGACAAACCTGATCCAAATTTAAGCTCTGGAGGTCGTGTCTCGGAGCCCTCACACCTGCACAGTCATAGCTGGCCTCTTCAAATTGTTACTGGAGCAGCCCCACAAAGCAACCGCTGTGCAGAATGGCAGCGCAGGAGAAATCCTTGTGAGCTCAACTTGTACCACAGGTCCTTTTGGAATAAAATGAGATCACGCCAGAATAAATGACTTTTTTTAGATCTGTCCCCCTCGCCCCCCCTGAACACTGTCATTTCCATACTGGTTTTAGAGAACTGAACGAGGATTTGGCAGCTCTGTTCCTGCACAGATTTTTGGGGCTGGGGGGGCTGGTTTTTGTTTTGCTTTCGATTTTTAGTTTTAATTTGATGAATTGGGCTAAGCTAGCAGTGCTTTGTCTTCTGCCTGGGTTTATAGGAGGTAGTGGGGAAGGGAGAAGGAAATGTCAGCAGTTCCTGGATCCTGTTATCTTGTGCTTTTTATGGATGCTGCTACACACCAAAAAGTTCACTGATGTGTCTCGACTGACCGTAATTGCAGATTATTCACTAGAAGCCCCGGACCGTGCAGCACTTTTCCATATGCAATTCTCCATGGTACTCAAGGCTCCTGTTCAGAGTACTCTGCTATTTTTTTGTGTTGCCTTAAGCTGTGTTTGCACTCTGTCAGCCTTCTGTAGCGACGAGGTGTTGGAAAAATCACCCAGTTTGGGTGGCGGGGTGTGGGGGGGAGAGGGGTGTTGATCATCGCAGGGGCTGAGAGATACCTGTAGTGCGTGAATTATTCAGCCTAAAACTCGAGTTGTGGTGCACAAGCAATTTAGACGTTGTAGTGACAGATTTGGGACTGAAGTGTCAGTTGTGCTCCTGTATAATCGCATCGCTTCGGAGCGATGCCGTCACTCGCGGCGTGTCAGGCTGAACACGTGTGGTAGGTGTTTAAAGAGCACGTGTGTAGAGGAAGGGCAGATACTGCTGGAATGCAGTAGTTACAAGTGAAAAGTAGGAAAATACGTTGGATTCCTTGGGTGTACTCCCTTGTGAAGAAGGGGGTTACGTGGTGTGATCCCCTCCGTACTTGTACAACCGTCGATTTGCACGAGTTTTTAAACGGGCAGTGAAGGCAGCAGCAGACATTCTGCAGTAACTTTTGTCTCCGGTTTATTTGAAGAAAACCTGGGGAGCGCTGCAGGTATTTTCCTGTTGGGTTTTCAGATACTCTTGATTCGCTGTCACGGGTGTATTTCTCTCATCGGATGCTGGTACCGACTTTGGCAAACGACGTAGAGAATTACCTGGGGGAGAGGAGCGGCACGGTTCTGTCTCTGACGTGGGCACTCTCTTTTCGTTTCAGCGGGTGGTTCATGTGAGCAGTTGTCCATGAATGGTTTCCAGACATGATGGCCGACCAGCCGCCTCCACTAGAAGCTACACCCATACTGAATGAAGTGCCTCTTCTACCTCATATGGTCAACGGGGACAGCATCCAACAGGCGAGTAAATCCTTTCCCTGCGGGGCATCTCCTGCTGTGCTGGGGGGGAGGTTGACATTCGAGCGTACTGGAGGAAGGAGAACGCAGAGGAAAACCCTTCCACATCTTTTATGATGGCTGAAAGAGGAGGAGGCTTGAAATAAAGCGGCTACGGTACTGCTTTGCAAAGCTGGAAGAGCGTGTGGTTCTCAGTGCCGATAGCACCAGTAACATCCAGGTGCAAACAGAAAGGAGGGAAGTCATTCGACATTAACGGAGGGGAAAGGTGGAAAGATTGCAGGTTGGAAGGAAGGTTTGTTACCTGCGTGTAGGCGCTTTAAAATGAAACTGCAACATCAAAGAGTAAAAGGGAAAATGTGATAAGGGATCAAATAAAGCAGGAGGGTTTTGAAAGCTCCTCTTAACGCTCGTGTAAAGTCAATAAAGATTAACAAGTGGTTGCAGTGCTCTAAACCAGGAAGTCTGTTGCAGGGAAATGAGAGGAAAGACCTTGGCTTCCCGATATTAAGTATCTTCATTAATAATTACAGTGCGGTGGTGAAACCTGAGTATATTTAGTTGAAACTTGAGAATTTTACTGGACGTGACCCTTCAGAAATGCCTGGTATGATTAGAAATACAGCCAAAAGTGAAAGCAAAACAACTCAAAGCACAAGCTTGTGTAAGCTGTCGCTAAACTTGCAGCGGATTTAATTTACTCTTTGGCAGCAGAAGCAGAGTGCCTCGTACTGCAGATGCTGAGATACTTTCCCATCATTTGGAGACAGACTTCCAGTGCACGCAGAGGCATTACAGGCATCTTGACGTTTTAATGCTGGATCTCAATTCAAAAAGCATCTTCCCCCTGCCCTAGCAGCCTCGAACGAGACAGATGCCGGTAGGAGAGGAAAGGTCAGTTGGTTTGTGTTCGGTAGCAAAGTGGCTGTTTGCTGGCTGGCTAAATGGCCTCACCTAGGCTCCCTTTCCCACAAAAGATTGAAGCAGGTGACGTCTCGAGGTCCCTGCCAACCTGGGCTGTTCTCAGGGTCTGTAATAACAAACCAGCCGTTTGAAGGCTTTACGTGCCTGGCGATAAATAACCACTTTGTCAAAGCAGGAGCCAAAACTGCCCGTTGCTTTAATCTGACCCTGTATAACTTCGAGTGTCTGACGGTAACGGAAGTAGGAATTAAGAGGTTAATCCAGAAGGGAAAGTTGCCTAAAAGTTCAGCATGGAATTTGCATAAAATAGGCTTTATTAAGGGAAGAAAAAAAAAAGTGCATTTTGCTTTTTTTTCCTCAGACTCCCGAGATAAAAAGTACAGTGACTGTGGTTTGAAACGAGTAGAGCCCTAGAAGCTATTCCTTCAATTCTAGCATCAGCAAAGTGAAATTTTAGACCCCGACCAGCTGTGAGGTTATTCAGTAGTCGCTGTTTCGTGTTACACAAGGAAGAGCTCGAGCAGATCTGATGGGAGCCCATCTCCATAGCTGTAGCTGTGGAGCACGTCTTGGTGTAGATCAGGGTGTAGCATAAGAGCGCGTGATGAGTGACCCACAAGAAGGTGACAGCCGTTGTAATGTTCAGAACCTAATGGGAGCTGATTGCCATCAGGAGAGGTTAAAGGAATAAAAATAAAGGAAGAGGGGGGAAAAAAATGGCATCTTGGAGCTGCATGGGAGAATGGCATTTCCTGGATAAGCTTGAAGACTGATTGTCTCCAAGACTTTTAATTGAATTACGTTGGGAAAGAATGAGTAAGTCTGTCTAGTGAAAAAGAGTCTTCACGGGACCGGGAACGTGATTTCGTGTTAATGTGCCAACATTTCTCGCTCTAAAACGTCTAAATAAACAACTGTGTCACGTTGCCATCCTTCGGTTGCCTAAAAAATACACTTGCTGCTCTTGTTCATGGCACTTCTCTCTCTCTCGGCTTCCGAGCCACGGTCTGGCGTTCGCAAGTTTGCTTTTTAGTAGAACAGCAGCTTGGAAGCTTTAATAACGAGGGTGATTTTTAATTATTTGGGCCAGTCACGTGCAGAAACGAGTTCATTAGTTTCCTTTCACATAAATCTGAGCTGAATGTTTTCTGGAAGGGTTTCTTGGGCTGAAAAAGCTTCAGCGATGGCAAGTGTGTGAGAAAGGGGTGAAAGCAAAACAGCGACCTGTGCTTTGAAGTCGCTTGTTCCCCGTAGTTCTGAAATGGTTCCGCGGGACACCCGAAGGTGTTGACGTTACTGTCGCTCCCAGCACTGGTCTGTCCTCCAACTTGGCTTAGCTCGACCCTTCAGAAAGCTTCCTGGAAATGTTCCTTGGTGGAAGGGAGGTGGAAATGCATTCGCTTCGTTAATTGTGGCTCCTCTAAGACATGGCCCCGGGCATTCCTGGAATTCCGGTCTCTGACCTGCTCTGCAGCCCTGTGATTACACCACTTACTCAGGATCCTTTTTGCTCGGTTCAGTTAACAGTTTCCTGAACAGTTTGCCGAGAACTGCAGTTAATGGAAACCTCTCCCAAACATCTGACACGTTCAGAGGCTTGGAACTTCTAAAAGGATCCTTTTCCTGCCTCTGGATTTTCTTCACGCGAAGATGAGACTTGGGGTGAGGTTTCGTAGCCGCTGGTGGAGTCCCGTCCCCTGCTGGTGCCCGTCCCCAGCTGGCAGCAGACCTGAGCTGCTCTGCTTCTTCAAATCCCTGTTACTGTCCATTTTCTTAAACCCAGACAAACCAACACCACTGCTTCTCTCTCTTCACTCCTAGAAATTCGGCAGCATCGAAGTCATAAATTCACTTAAATACTGAAATGACGGACGAAGCTTCACTGATTTAATTCTGCCCTTTTCAAAAGCATTGTCTGACAGCTGTCCTGGTGGCATCATACTCCATACTACCAACCAGCCACGTGGCATTTTCAGAGGTTTCGGGTGTTTTACTTCTACCCAGAAGCAACTCATCTGCCTGAAGTAAAATTCTCCTGTACTGTCACCTCCCCGGAGCGGGCTCTGTGTTTATATATGCTAAATAAACTTAGCAGTATGCAGAAGCTGTTAAACAGCCTTTCACGATCTGCTTCTCTGAGTGGTGTTTTACAACAGTTGAAGAGGTCTGTGCAAACCTCAACCTCCTTCTCCGCTGAAGTTGCACGCTCGAGAGTAGAGAGAGAGAGAAGCGGGAGCCGTGAGCTGTAAGTTCAGGAAACAGGGGTGTGTTTGCACTTAATCTCTTACGCGTTAGCTGGAGAAACGTGCTTTGCTTCATGGCAGCCTATTTTATTGCCATTTTTACACCGGCCTTTCTTCTTTATATCCTACCTGTCACCGGGGTGGAATTTTAACTGTGGAACTGTTGAGTTTTTCCAGGGCTCAACCGCTGATTTTAGTAAAGAATTCGACCTGTGCCAATGTCACCAGTAGAACCTCCCTGCAAAATGCCTCTGGTGAAGCTGTCACGTTACAATAAAACTGAGGCCCAGCTGCCAATATTTTACAGTAAGCCCGAAGCGCGTGCTGTGAAGGGGTTAGGACGAGGTGATGCTTTGTTACCCGGCACAAGGGAAAGGGTGCTGCCCGAGGACAAATTCTGGCAGATGTCCACATAGATTTGTGTGAGAGCAAATGCGATCGCGTCCGAATTGGCCCGCGGAATCTCGCTGTTAGTTGGATTTCTTTAGCTACAGGATTGCACAAATGCCCGAGAAAATCCAGCGTGGCTGGGTCTGGGGCAGAGCATCTTGTTCCTTTGTTGGTTTTGGGGGGGTGGGTGTGTGTATTTTGGTTTGGTTTTTTTTTACGTGTGTGTATAATCCTGATTTTGCCAATTTAGCCCTGAAACTGAAACAATCTCGTAGGCAAAGCTTGGAAATCAAGGTGACTTCTTAGGTGATTCATTGCTTCAGGGAAAGAAGAAAAAGCCTTGTGAATATAAGGAAGAAAAAAAAAGAGTTTAATTCATTCTTTTGACTCTTATCACGGGAAGCAATTCTGGTGGTAAGGAGAGAAAAATACTGATGATGCAAAACCGTTCATGTCAAAGGATGAAAAAAAAAATCACTCTGCCCATCAGGGTTTCTCATCTTCCTTTTTTTACTCTCTCAGGCTGCCAAAGCTATACCATTCTAACCTAACCTTGGGGATAAGGAAAAGACGGGCGTTTTTTCCCCGAGGTAATTTTTCAAATTAACAAAAAAAACCACGTTTCTTTTTGTGTTTTCTTTTCTACAGGTTATTCTTGTGCAGGTAAACCCGGGTGAAACATTTACCATTACAACTGAAGATGGACACATTCAGTGCATTCAAGGTAAAGGAAAAGCTGAAGTACTGAATCCAGTGAGGTGGATTCTGCAGATAGCACAGAATTCCTACCAGTATTTGTTCCTGTGATGTCAAACGTGGGTTTTATACGTTCGGCAGCGTAATAAATCTGTTTTCAGTGCGTATGTAGAGCACAAATGAGAGCACCAGGAAATTGCCAAGATTCCCTGCAGGCTGATGTATAAAAGGCCGGTGTCTCGGCCAGTTTTGTAACGATCCTGGAACAAACGTCTTCTCAGAATCTTCACACGTGAATTTACGTGGCAGTTAGTCCCCGCGAGTGTGACCAGCGTTAACAGGCGCTGTGCAACCTCGCTGTGCTGTCGGGTAGTGGCACTGGCAGCCTGCAGGTCTGGCGGGAAGCGTCGCTCCCCTCTGGGGGCACCAGCAACGGTTGGGCTTGGTGATCTTGAAGGTCTCTTCCAACCAGAACGATTCTCCGATTCCCTTTGTGTGCCTACAAACCACCTCTTACCTTCTGGGTAAGTGACAGATCTGCAGATCTGAGCCGGGTCAAAATATCTCCTGTAAGTCAAGTTGAATTTATCAGTACTTCCATTTTTGGAATATTTTTCACCATTTCAAATGATATTATATAAAAACTGTCCATTCTGCTTTCATCAAATCCCAGGCCGGCGTACTTTTCTTTTGCCTTGATTAATACGTGCCAGTGTTGTTGCTGCAGGCCTTTATCTCTGTCACAAAACGAGGACTAAAACCTCTCTGCGCTGATTTTTGTACAATTAAAGGAATACCGTTGGCCCCCTAAGCGTGGTGGTTGGGATAAATCTCATCTGTGCTTTTTGTCGAACAAGTGTACAAACCACACTTGCGCTCATCAGTTTCATCTGAACTTCTGGATGCTTCCTGAGGGTCATTAGATCGCAATTAACGTGTATTTTGAACGCAAAAGGGAGTCAGCCCTTGGTGAGGTAAATTGCACTGGTTTCGTTGCTGGAAGCGCGATACGGTCACCGTGTTAGTTTTTAAAGTGGCAGTCCTGATGATTTCTCTCCTCACCGAGTTTTTAATTGGATAGTTTCAGCCTTGCTTCTAAATCTACCTGTCTAAAAGTAGGTCCATAAATACAGGGTTGGGTGCAGTTGCTGGCTTTTCAGGAACCAGAACGAGCCACCAGCTCAGGGTTGGAAAAGTCTCGTTGGTTTAAAAAGTGGCACCTTGTTGCTTCTCAGGTCCAGCACATGTTCCTATGATGTCACCAAATGGTTCGATGCCGCCTATATTTGTGCCTCCCGGTTACGTATCTCAGGTAAACTTTCATTTATTGTTCTATTTCGGAGTGTTTGTGGGCACGGCTTTCTAACGATAAGGTTATCGATTGTTTTATCTGGAACAGCTCTTCAAAGCATTGCTTGGTTTTGGTTTTTTTTTTTCCAGTGAACTTATCACCTATTTAACGGTGATAAGTCACCGGCAGGCTCTGTCACCTGCCGTTCACTTAGGGATATTTGATCTAGTTTTCAGGAGTTCTTCCTTTTAGAAGGCAGTAAAAAAATGACTTGTAGTAGGATAGTAGATGGCTCTGGGGTGTCTGTTGAACTCTGGGAAGAGGATCCGCATCTCAGTTTTCTTTCAGTCCTGTTTTCAAGGTGAAAGTGGGCGCCTGGATCCATACGAACCTTGACAGCAGCTCTCTGGGTGTAGCTGGGGGGTGAGCTCTGCTAGGAGAGTTTCTCTGACGGGAACACGGCCGGGGGCAGCGTCGGCTCTGAGCGCGTCTCACACGTACGCTGGATATGAGCCTCGTGTTTCTTACGCTGAGGTCATACGGGTCAGGTCCCAGTATCATTCTCTCGTCCATCCCCTAGGTCGTCCTTTTTTTTTCCCCCTGGACTGCATAAGCCATTTCCCTTTCATGTCTTCTCATAATTGAGATTTTTCTCTTCTAATATAACTCTATCCAGATGCTCCTTTCTTTACCAGCTCCGATCTCCTTCACATTTAGCGCAGCCAAAGTGTGAGGAGGAGTGTTCGTGCCAGTGACACGTGCCCGGGGAAGCAGCGGGACTCTGGGCTTCTCTCCCAGCTTTACTTTTCCATTCGCACCGATTTTTCCACTCCTCTGGGTTAAGTCCCAGCAAATCAGACCTGCGTGTGGTATTTGAACTGTTATCAGACATATCTGAAATTACCGGTTGATTTAGTTTTAAATTAATGCGTTTCTTTAAAAGGAACTAATGAAAAATAAACGTTTAAACAGCACAAGCTGGGTTTCTCCTTTTCTAGTAATGCTCAAAATCAGGAGATTTCTGAGTAGGCTTGAAAACCTTGTAACTGGCTGTTCTTCAGTTCCCCAGGCAGTTGTCTTTTTGCATACGTCTGCCTCTGCATTTTATGCTTCTGCTATTAGAAGTAGGTACTTTCATGCAGACCCTGAAGAAAGATCCCCCAAATAATTTATGCATCAGTGGGAAATTGAGTCTCCGGTGTAAACGGTGTGCAAAGCACCGGCAGAGGCTGAGTTCCACCCACCGAAAAATACGTTTGTCCTTTGCTTGCCATCGCGTGAAACCGGGGGGGGGTGGGTTGGTTGGTTGTTTTGTTTTCCGTCGGTCATCGTGACAGGGATAGATAAGTTGATTTCAAGCTGTTTTCAAGAGCTTGAGTTGCTTGTTCTTGCCGGTAGATGAGACTTGTAACTTTCTGCTTCCAAACGTGTCTGGAGGAGCCCAGAGATGGTGTGTTGGGTTTTTGCCCAAGTGGAATGAAGCGACTGAGTCGTGGATAAGGGGACATAGCGACTTCAGAGTGTAAAATCACGTGAGAGTTGTACAGCGTTAGTGGATCCCTCCTACCCAGAGCTGTGCCATGTGTTGTCGCTTAATATGTACCTAACAAAGAGCTAACAGAACCATCAACGTTTGCTCTGAGTTTTGACTTGTGTATATTACAGCGTGTGTTACAATATCGGGCAACGTAACGTAGTTCAAGTGGCGCATTTAGCGCTGTTGATGAACCCAAAAGCCCCCCACATTGTTACTAGAACACAGAATTCCCTGTACGCTTAGTCTTAAGTGACTTCTCCTTGGAACTTGGGGAGGTTTATCCTTCTATTTGAAGTCTGTTAAGAATTGCTCCTAATCCAGCTGCCTCCGAGGGCGTCCGACAGCTGAACTTTGTCAGAGCAGTTTGTGAGCGGCCCCGTCCTGCTTCAGAAGAATCACTTCTCGTTCGTTTGCTCTGCCTTTTGCTGAGGAGGTTTGGTTTGTTTTTTTTTTTCAAGAACGTCCTTTTGTCGTAAGTAACATTTCCACATCCAGAGCGCCTTCTTGGCCAACTGGGAAGCGCCGCAGCGATTCCGGAGGGCCAAACTAAATACGCTTTGAGAGAGGATCTTGAAGGAACTAGCAGGATAAAACACAGGGCCTGCACTAGTGAAAGGGCTTCCTTTAAACGCCTGAAAACAGAAATTGTGTGCATTTTGATAACAGACTGCATGTGAATGAGTTGAAATCTAAGAGCAGGATTTCTTTTGTGTGATTTGCTTTACGGATCGCGTTAAAAAAGAAGTGGTTTTGCATCTGGATGTGGTGTGCCAGCCTGCAGCTGGAACGTGCCCCCCGCTTTCACCCACGGATAATATTTTCTGCTGGCCGCGTGATCCAGCTCTGTTAATGCTAAAGTGGAGGAGATGGCCGACGTAGAAGGAAGGAAGCATAAAGCTGCAAACTAATTTTAAACCAATCTAAGAAAATTGCCTGGTTTTCCTGCTGAGAGGTGATTATATGGAAGTGACAGTTTGCCTTTAACTGTGACCATTGTTCTAGCTGTGAATTTTTATTTTTTCCAGTTACATTGGTCGTACCTCTGTGTGCGTGCGTGTGTGTGTGTGTGAGAGAGGAAGAAGAGAAAACAACTGACTTGTTGTCTGCCTTTAAATAGGATTTCATACAGTCTAGTTTGCTTCTGAGTCAGACTTCTCCTTAGAAACAGCCCAAACTTTATGCCAGTGGACTCCGGTATTGTGGTAGAAGAAGCAAACTGGAACATGACCAGGTGATGTCTCTTGATGGTCAGCTCGGGAGCCTTTGACCCCATCCGAACTGTAGGTGCTGAAAACCCATTCCCTCAGCTAATCGAACTGGACTGTCACCAGCAGAGAACGACAGCGGGTTGGTGCCGCCGTGCTGTGTCTGCGCTGTGAGCCCCGCCTGGAGAAGGGACCCTGCAAACCTCAGCCTCTGGTTGTCTGTTCCAGGTGTCTTGAAGATGAGACTAAGCTGGGCATCGTTTTACTTCAGTATCACCATGGTTCAATCTCTTTTTGTGACTCCTGCTCTGGTGTTATTTTTTGACCTATTTTTTTTTTTCCAACCTGTTCCCCGTCCAAAGTACCTTCTCAGTTTTAAGGCTTAGAGAAGCTTTACTGTATAAAACTCATCAGATTGCAAACCCACTGTTGGAGAAGCAATAGATCGAGATTCAGTGTCCTTCGTGCTGGCAGGAGGAGGCTCTCTGTTGCCAGTTCAGGACAGATGCTCAGAATCATCTGCGTACACCCGAGGGCACATACTAGCTCAGCATCGAGAGTTCAGGTTCCGTGTCTGAAGCCTCTTAGCCTGTGGTGAACGTGACACACTTTGATGTTTGAGTTGGGTTGGATCGTAGAAGAAGCCAGCAGAGCTGACCTGTAATGGTCTGTTCTGGCCACCGGCTAGGAACGCGTGCGCAGACATGTACCGCGGGTCACACGGCCTGCGGTGGCTTCCACGTACGGTACCTCCGTCAGTCAGGATGTGGTCAAAGGCAGCTCTTCTGACTTGTAATTACACGTAGACTGGGAATTACCCCCTGATCGATTCACGCGACTTCTTTAAAAGGATATCTACATTGTTGGTAAATTGTAGATCGCTCAGCGCTTTAGCGTGTGAGGCTCAGCCTCTTAAAACTGCCTCAGACTCCAGTTTATTCCCGTGACATACGCTGGGTTTCCCCTGGAATTGATTTTGCTGCCTGCGTCCGTGACTGTCAGATTGGGGGTATAAATCCAAGCACAGAGATCCTTTATTAAATGCACAACATTTGCGAGGTTGTTCTTGCGCTAACGTTTAATTTCTTATGTCACACGACAGGTGGTGGAAGAAAACGGAGTTCGTAAAGTGGTGGTCCTGCCACACTCGGCTGAATTCCACCCTTCTATGCATCCTCCTCCTCCTCCTCCTCCTCCCCACGTGCCACATTACATGCATCACCACCATGCTTTGCTTCCCCACCCACCTCACCCAGTGTACCCTCCGGTTCCTGGGACGGGAGAGCTGCCACCCCAGTTCATTCACCAGCACCCACCACCACACGTGTTTCAAGAACAAGGTGAGAGCACGGGGCACGTTTAAATACGAGGTGGCCTTTCTCTGGGGGCACCGGGATCCAGACAGCCCAGTTCTGTCAGTAGCTCTTCCACACCTCTTGGTGGTTTTGGTGCCGGCTATTAGAATTCCCGAGCCTTAGGCGCATTTGCGGAGTCTCTTAAAATAAACTCGTGATGAGACACCACGGAGCCTGGTCTGACGGCACTCTGGATGCGCAGGGTGCGATTGTATCGGCTTTAAATCTTCTGCTGTTCTGGTTTTAAGGATTTCATGCAACAGCAGCAACTTAGGAGTGTTCTAACACCGCGTATGTCTTCCGCAGGTCGTTATTTTTGTCACTGTTAAGTGCCGCAGTGATTGCTTCTGCCTTTCTCCAGAACTGCTGTCTTTTGTCACAGCTTTGGCACGAAGATTTGGGTCGATTTGCCACATGATTGTATAGTTTTGACTAGACAGAGTCCAAACATGAGTGGGAGGAAAACAAAATCGACATAGATAAACCAAAACTCATAGTAATCCATGACGGGGGGGTCAGGTGCAAGTCCACGCTGTGGTTAAAAACGAAATGAAGCAATGCTTAATTGGGCTCACTGCTGAATGAAACCGAGCTGTAAACCTTACTGCAGAAACAGGCGTTTAACACGGAAAGAAAACAGACTCTGTGAGACCATTTGCTATCTCTCAAGCTTAAATCGGTAGTTAAACTATTTTGGCTCGCGTCTAGGGTAAAATATTGAGTAGCTGTGTTTTAAAAAGTTAGCCTGGGTGCTAAATTTTGCTTTAACGGCCGTATCGGGGAAGAAAGGTAACTATGAGGCATAATCTTGAGCAGCTAACAGCAGAGAAAGGCCTGAAGAATTGCATTTAAAGACAAGGAGCAAAAACCCCTAAACTTGGTGAGTGATTAAAAGTAGTGCTTAAGAAAAAGGAGCAAACCCAACAGTTTGGGTACGGGTTAAACAGGAGAACGGACTTTGGCTCGCAGATACTTCGTGTATCTCAGCCTGTAGCATTTAACGGCGACAACATTGCGAAACGTGAATTAAACCTTCGTACGCCAGTTTGAGCCCAGTTCTGCCAGTCAGCAGGGCCGTACCTCTGTGGGTTTGGCCTCTTGCTACCCAGGGACACGTGAGAATTGGCCACGGAACTCGAGTTCTGTGGCTTTTCAAGTTCTGGTTTTACTGAAGGTTATTCTTCTAACTGAAGAGCCTTTCTCAGGCGTCAAAAGAAGTTGTTTTGAGTAACGAAACAAGTTCTCCTTTCTTTGTAGAACCTCGCTCTCATGGAAGGACAAACTTCATTCAGCGAGATGAAAGGAGTCTCAAAATGCAAGAACACCTGAAGAAAAGACTAAAAGACAGACAAGCCAGCGGTCACACTAACAACAAACTTAACAGCCCTCCGTCTTCGCCGCATAAAGTTGTGAGCTCTTCCAACGCAACGCTTCAGAATGGAAATGGAAAGGGACAGCAAGGGGCGGGAGGACCACTAAAGCAGAAGCAGGTCGGAAAAACAAAGGGCAGTCCAGATGCAGAGATGGGAGGTAGGTTCCTTGAAAAGGTTAAACAGCAAAAAAAATAAACCTAGGTTCTTTTGTAACAGAAGATGTTGTAAAATCATTGCAAAATAGCATCTGAAAAACCTGAACTTGTAAATTTCTTGGACTATTCAGGATTAGTGAAAGCCTGGGATAATTTTTATTACGTTCAGAGGGTTTGGTTTGGTTTCTTCCCCCCTCTAGAAATAATAGTAATATGAAATTTGATTGAGAATTACCAAGGAAAGTCATCAGGAAGATTTAATTTTAAAGCTTTTGTTTACTTCTCTGCCTTTTCTGACCCGGAACCGATTGATGCTCCAAGTGAGGATGAGCTGTAGTTAGTAGATAAAAGAATTCCAGTGTCATTCTTCGTGGTGCTTTTCAGATAACCAGGATTTATTTAAAACTCTGAGAAGCAGGAAGATTTGAGCAACTGGACAGTTGCTGTTCGATCAGTTGTACTGTCAGTTGTAATGTTGTTTTGCTCAAATGTTTGAGCTATTTAATTAACAAACAAACAAACAAACAAAAAACAGTTAAAGAGAAACCTGACTTTGGATCTTGGGAAGTAAATAGAGGTGGAAGCTTTTACCCAACTCACTTCAAGGATGAAGAATACATTTGTTTATTGGAAATGAAAAATTAGGTGGTAAAAAAATAGACAGTTTAATGGAGGGGAAAATAAGGATTTTATTTGCAGGCAGAATAACTGAATTGTTTGAGAATTCACTGAATATTCCTGGTTGGAAAGGACCTCCTAGATTACCGAGTCAACAAAAAACCACCTAAAAAACCCCACCTGAACACCTAAATTGGGGTCAGTTGTAACAGTGAGGATTCGGTTTGGTACCTGCAGGTATTTTTAGGGTGGAGTTCCGCTCAGGCTTCTTCCAGATTGTGCCTGGAGGCCAAGTGTTTTGCACTAGGAAGGCAAGGAAAGCACAAGCAGTAAGGAGATAAGATCTTATTGTCATTCTTTTTTAACGCCTTTTGGTTTTGGTGTTGTCAGAGAAGACCGGTTTATGCCCAGCTGAGGAAAATACACCCTTTGTGCAGGATGTACTCAAAAGGGTTTTTGTAACGCTGTTAGTTTTGGATAGTTTGTGTTTCTACCCCTCACACGGCCAAAACAAACAGGGGAAATGAACTTTGCACAATAAGTACTATTGTTAAACTCCTAACGAGGCCAACTCCATCTTGTGGTGGCATTTTTCTAACGGCCTGGTTTCCCCTCGGGGTTTTTGGTAATCTGGTTCGTGTTTGAAATTTCAGAATCTGACACGGAATCCAAGAAATGTGATACTCACTTGAGCATAGGCAAGCCAGTCGTAAGTATTATCCTTAAAGTACCATTCTTTTCTGTGCCTGTACTTTCTATAAAGTAACGTGTCTTATCGATCTCTCTCTTTTTTTTTTCTTAGTGTTTGGTTTGGTTTTTCGATAGAGAAACCGTTAAGATAGTTGTCAGAGATTATAGCTGGGGCAAGGGCAACCGTGCTGGGGAAAAACCACTATTGCTCAACTTTCTGAAACAGTCTGGCTCAGTTTCCCGGTCTGTAAGCTGAGAATCTACCCACTGTTGAAGTTGTCGAGTGTCTGTGAGGGCTTCAGGACCTTGCCAGCCAAGGGCCTGCTAAACTCGTGGAAGTCTGTCCACTCTTGGAACCGTCCTTCGCTCAACATTTGGGGGACTTGAGAATATTTGGGAGTAGAACTCTGCAAAACTAGGTCGCCCTTTTTCCCTTAGGTTTTTTAGAAATTGGAGTAAATATTGGAGTATTTACAGACTTAGGAAGTTGGGAGCCTGGCGACGTTAATTTAAATGGCTAAAAGCTAAAACAGCACTGGTAGTTTTGACCGTGGGCGTGCTTAATGAAACTCTTCTTCGCGTTATCTCTCCAGTAAGCGTGGCTCATTCTCTTCTGCTCCCGCTTTCTAGCTGTTCTTTGTTACATCAGTGGCTTTTCACTCCTGCTTCCGACACCTGTACTTAATGCTAACGGCAAGCTGCCCTGGCTTTGTCAGAGAAAGTTGGGAATGTGGGAAGGAAGCGGCAAAAAAACCCCACCCCTTAAGTCCGAAACCTTTAGCACTTAAAGTCAGAACCTCTTGCTGTCCTATGGCTTAGTGGTTAAGTATTAAGATGATGCGAGGGCGTTGCGCTAGAGCTGGGAAGTTAAACCCCCTGCCTGTGCCCGAGTAGAGATCTCGTGCCCGGGTTCGGGACTCCAGACGTGAAAATCCGCTCCAAAATGAGCGATGCGAACAGTGCAGGTGGAATAGCCGCTTTCTCTCCCTGCCCCGAGCCGCTGTAGCGTGTCCGTGCCCTCGGTTAGTGTCCGAAGGGAAATCCTTTCGTAATGTTATTTTAGAAATGAAAAGAGGAAATAATTTCAAGTAATGACTCAGTATTTCCACTGCAAAGGTAAAGAATTCCTCCAGCGAGGAACTTCGTAGGCAAACTAGCGACGCCATGTTATTGACTAATATACCTTTTATTACAGAAAGCAAACTTACTTGCATTATTTATGCTTTTAATAGGTTTCTGATATACAAGCAAGATCAGCCGTTCTGTCCTGGAATCTCCCAGTTAGTTCACAGAATGGAGAGAGCCATAGTCATAGTCCAGCAGCATTTACATTTGAAGTAGCAATATCCAACAGTGGTAAAAATGGAAAATTTAAATCTGTCTATGTGTAAGTTTAGTTTCTTCCTTTAAGCACAATACCGATGTTTAAAACCATTAACCCATCAGCAATCTCTCTATCAGGAGCTGTTTGTTGACTTGCAGACCTACCTTCTTCCCATGAAATAAATTTTAAGTAATATCACTAAAGAGTTACATGGACAATGGAAAACGTGAAAATTAAATGTGCGCTACATGGTTTTGCTTTTCAATAAGCTTTTATCCTTGGAAGTGTGAGGAAGAGCTGTAACTCTTTTCTCTTCTTTTTTTTTTTCTTTCCTTTCCCCTTTTCGCAGCGGGGAAGAATTAACAATTACACTTCCTGATCTCAGACCAGCAACCGATTATCACGCCAGGTACGTTGGTAGGATCGAAACCCCTCACGCTTTTGTGGATAGGTTAATTACTAAATTACCGCGGCTTCTGAATCACGAACAACTCGAGGAGTATTCTGCAAAGGTACCACAGCTATCGACAGCGCCGTTGCAATCGAAATTCCCACTTACCTCCTAATTTCATTACAGTGTCACCTCGTTTTCTTCCCTGCTCTCCTCTGTCTTGCCCCGTTTCTCAAATACCAACTGTAAGTTCTCTGCTGGCATTTTTTTAGAACGCAAGATTGGACTCGGTGAAGGAGGTTGTTGTAGGCTGAAGGCAGCAGCAAAGAAAGCAGTTTAGCCCTGAACGTGGATTTGCAAGCCTGCCTTGTCAGCTCGAGCTGTGAAGTTGCGGTTCTCTAAGCTGCAGCCTCCTCAGCAGCGCGCGAAGGGAGGGGGAAACTGGTTGAAATGGGGAGCAGTCAGATGCTGTGTTACAAGGGAACAAGACGTGACGTTCAAGAATTGCCACGCAGAGTAAATAAGCTTTAGTGGAGAAGGTGTTTAACTGGTCAGGAAAAAAAACCAAGCTGGTCAAACAAGCCAGGAGAACAGGGTTGATCGGGTGGCGGATCGCGCCTCGGTGCCGGGGCACGGGAGGAGACAACTTTTAAGGCTTCCTGAAGTAAAACTCCTCTTGTTAAAAAGTGCTGAAGGAGTTCTGAGTGCGGTGAATACTCGGCGCAGCTCGGCTTGCACCGCGTAGCGTGGCGTGCGTTCGGGTCGTGGCGTTGACTTTCCAGCCAGGCCAGCCTGCTTTTGCCTGCTTTGCGTTCGGTAAGATGGCATTTCTGAAAAATCAGGCAAGTCCCTGCTCTTCAAAAAACAAACTGCTCTAGAGATTCTGTCCCGTTTGAACCATCACACTGATAAATGTGCTTTTGTTGCCTGAATTCAGCCTGGGTTAGTATCCAGACTCTTGCAGGAGGAAGTGTTGTCCTTATTTGAATCTCGAGGCTTCTTCAGCCGAAGGTTCACTTCAAGGCAGATACTCTGCTACCATTTGCTAACGCTCGGCTACCGTTGTCATCGTGCCTCCCGCGTGCGTTTCGTCACTGAAATCTCTTGTGACTAAACGCGCTTCTAAAGCCGACAACTCTTTCCTTGAATTCTCAGGTGCTAACGCAGTAACGAAGTCATTCATTGTCCTTTTGTTCAGAGTTTCAGCAACCAGCAGTTCCATCAAAGAATCCATTTCGGAACTGGTGAGCTTCACCACGGAAAGTTGTGAGCCGGACTGTCCAGCTGCTCCAAAGCTGGTGAACAGAACCAAAAACAGCCTGAGCTTGCAGTGGAAGGTAAGCGGGGGGAGGTGCTGGGCGTCCAGCTGCCTTACGGTTCGATTAGCTTGGTCAGTGATTTAAGCGTGTGCTTTAGGTGCTGGCGTTTCGGTTGCTCAGCTAAGGGCGATTTCAGTTACCAGTCTTGTTTCTTCCTCTTTCTTTCAACGTTGGCCTAGTTTCTGCTGTACAGCTTTAGAGCTGGTAGCAGGTCCCTCCGAGCAGCTATTGAGCAGCACGGGAAAGGATTAGAGCATTTATATTCTTGCTGGGGGTTCCTGGGTGATAGACAGCTATCATTTAGAGTTCTTGTAGTCGTTCCGACCTGTTCAAATGAAATGTCTTTGGCTCGTTTTGTAGATTTAAGTTATTTTAATCTGACTTTTGAATATCTACAGTATCTGCCAAAGACTCGTGGGTAACTTCTCTTGTCTTTTCGTGTTTTCCTTACGACTGCCCTTATAGCCAGAACAGGGTTTAGAGCTAAATGACTTTAATTAGTGAAATTATTTGTATAATCTGTACCTGGAAAGTGAGGGAAGTGCCCAATTCGTGCGTCATAACCAGGAAAAAAGTCGCTCATCTGCATGTTTACCTTGCTCAGACAATCAGCGAACACCCAGCCCGAGGACAGAAAGGAAAAGGCTATAGGGATATCATTTGCATTCTTCATAAAACAAAACTCTTCAGTTTAAATTAATTCTGATTAAGTTAATTCTGATTGTTTCGAATATGAATGGAAGCCGTATAGCTGCCTGGAGTGCTGGGAGGAGGGAGGAATTAAACTAGTTAAAATACTCGCCAGTTTTTCCCCTTTCTAACTCGCTTTCCTGAGCCCGTGCCCACAGTAGTTTCCCGTTATCACAAGTGTTTGGGGAAGAAGAGGGCTGTTCTGTCTGCCCGCTGCAGATGCCTTTCAGCTCTAGGCTCACTATTGTGTTTTAAAAGGCCGTTGGAGTGTATTGCGTTCAGTTGTTAAAAGGCTGTGGGGTTTTTTTAATGTGCAGAAATACTGATAAAAGGACAGCTATTGGATTTTAACCTTTTTTTTATTATTATTCTTTCTTTCTTTTCAGTCCTCAAATGACAATGGTTCCAAAATAACCAATTTTCTTCTAGAATGGGATGAGGTAAGATCTTTTCTAGTGGGAAAAAAAAAAATCATAATGACATCTGTAGACCAATTACACTTAAAAATACTTTTTGCTTAGGTACATCAGCTATTTTCAGTGCGACTGTCCAGACAGTTTTAAAGGGACAAGCCAATTAAAAAGCTCCTACTCAAGTCTTGAAGCAATTCAAGTAGACAATCCTTTCAGCATAAAACTCCCTCGTTTGGCTCTTGTCATTCAGAGCATCGTTAATGCCCTGTTTAAATGGGTGAGCGTTTGGCTTTGTGCCTTCCCTCGCTGTCACAAATACCACTCGGCTTTTGAACTTCTTACTGACGTGTTTTCCAAGGCAAGGAAAAAAAATGCCTTTCGTTTTCAGCTACAGTCATTTGTTAACCATTTTGTCAAGAACTGCAGCGCCGAAAAATAAATGGATACGTCCATCAAACTCTGGGTTTATTCTCAGGAGTGCTCAGGGTTACGATCGGCGTACTCGGTATGGCCGTGTCGACCTCAGCTTTTTGTGTTCTTTCGGGTTAGTCGTTTTCTTGAATTGTTATTAAGTTGGTGAAATGAAACCTTGTTAATGTCTATCAGCATCTGCAGGGTGGGTGTCAAGTGGAAGGGGACGATCTCTTTTCTGTAGTGCCCAGCGAGAGGACAAGGAATAGTGGGGATAAACTTGAGCAGAGAAGGTTCCACCTCAACATGAGGAGGAATCTCTTCACTGTGAGGGTGACAGAGCCTGGCCCAGGCTGCCCAGGGGGGTTGTGGAGTCTCCTCTGGAGACTTTCCAACCCC
>JAAGNO010009477.1:0-13848 GCA_033439905.1 Ceryle rudis | reverse complement strand
GTGTGGGCTGCCCTGGGTGACCCTGCTCTGGCAGGGGGGTTGGACTCGATGATCTCCAGAGGTCCCTTCCAACTCCTGCCATGCTGTGATTCTATGAAATTTAGGCAAATGAGAGTGAAGAAGTTGAGCTTAGCGAGGAGCCTGCGGTCCCCGTGCAGAAAAGTGTCTCACGTTGTTCTCACGTTTGTTTCAAGGGGAAGAACGGGCCCTTCAAGGAATGCTACTACGGGCACCTCAAGCAGTACAAACTTACCAAACTCTCTCCTTCTACAAAATATTCGCTCAGATTAGCTGCTAAAAATGACATTGGAATGAGGTACGGCACACGAGATACCGTTTATTTCCTCGCCGACCACCTCTGCTGCTGTTAACTCCTTTCTCAAACCACTTCTTTTTTGGTTTTTTGCAGCGGGTTCAGCGAGACAGTGACGTACCACACGGCAGGAGTTGTCCCGCCGGCCCCCTCGCCCCCCGTGCTCCTTGAAGCCGGAGTGAACTGGCTGGCGGTGAGGTGGAGCCCCCCGAGCGGGGTGTCGGCGGATGAATCCCTCACTTACAGCTTAGACGTGGAAGAAGAAGGGTCTGTAAGTGCTGGTGTTTGTTATATGTGGGGGAAAAAAAAACCCAAACCAAAAAGCAATCTGATAGGCATCAGCACTTAAATAAAACACCCCCAAAACTCTGTGGTTTGCTTCCAAACCAAATGCTGCCAAATACCGCGGCGGCTGGCGAGCGTCGCGCGCGTTGCTGAAACAAAGGTGGAGTACACGCTAAAAGAATATTGGATCGGTCTGATCTGGATCGGTCTGATCTGGGTCGGTCTGATCTGGGTCGGTCTGATCTGGGTCGGTCTGATCTGGGTCGGTCTGATCTGGGTCGGTCTGATCTGGATCGGTCCGATCTGGATCGGTCTGATCTGGATCGGTCCGATCTGGTTTTATGTTTTATCGTGGACAAGCAGTGACTGCGTTGGTCTGATTTTTTTCCTTCCTTTACAGGGTTACGGTTTCCAGCCGCAGTACAATGGAGATGAACTCTCGTGCACTTTAAGAAATCTAAGGAGGAGCACATCCTATAAGTTTAGGGTCTGTACTATGTTGTGTTTCTCATTTAATTATGACTGCAGTGCTTTGGGGGATGACTTGGTGTTTTCAGATAGCCGAGACACTTTCTGTGGAGACAGCAGCAGAAAATTACCCGCGGTACTTTTGGAGTTACCAGAGGTTTTGGTGGAATCCTAATACAAATCGGATTTGGGTTTTTTTTTTGCACTAGCTCATTTTGTTTCCTTTTAAATTTCTGTCTTTTTCTTGGGGCTTGGGGTTTGTTGGGGTTTTTTTTTTGAGTGTGTGTGTTTTGTTGGTTTTCTTTCCAGAGAAGACTTTTGTAAATCAACAGGATATTACTTGTCATTAAATCAAGCTTTTATTCTGTATTCCATTCATTCCTGAAACAGCTCTTTGCCTACAACGGCGAAGGAAAAAGTAGCCCTAGTGAGGTGGTAGAACACAGCACCAACCCTGACAGACCGGCACCGCCGAGTAAACCAGTTGTAAAGGGCAAGATCCATTCGCACAGTGTGAAAGTTACGTGGGGTAGGTGACCCGTTGTCCACTCAGCAATGCGGGTTACAAACCAGAGGTGGACTCGGGCTAATTATTTGCCTCTGCAGACGTCGTTATTGCAGGAGAAACACTCAGCGTTACCCCGAAACTGCATTTGAGGTCGTTTTGGGGCTGCAGTACAAAAGTAATGTTTTCTTCATCTGTTTTCTTCATCTGTTTTCCAGAAGCAGCCAACGCCGTTGGCTGTTGGAATAGCCTCTGGATTTATTGTGATGCTAAAATCATTTTCACGTGCTCTTAAAAAAAAAAAAAAGAAAAGAAAAGAGCTGACGATACCAGAAATTGGCAGTATTTTCCTAGTTACTCTTTTTCCTGGCATAATCGTGATTAATAATGGAAAAAAAAATATCAGTGTTTTACGAAACACATTGTTAACATCTAAGCACAGAGTTTTCTGTTTGAGCTTTCTACTTGAGGGTGTTCTGTAGTGAATAAAGATGTTCTCTGAAGAAGCTGATGACGGAATAAAGCGTCGCTTTTGAATCTTCTGTAATTCCAGATGTTGGTCTCTTTCAGAACCGCCCAAAGATAACGGAGGGTCAGACATTTCTAAATACTTCTTGGAGCTCTCGGACACGTCAGTCGGTAAGCGATGGCCTTTCAGTGCTAATTCAGCCCGTGCTACCTCAGGGTGCCGATTCGCTGCCCACCGCTCCGGCGATCACCCTTCGGTTGTGTGTGTCGTGTTGTGAGTGTTCTCTGCGTAACTCAGCGTTCAAACTGGATCCTGTGGCTTGACCGTCGTCTTAATAACCTGTGAGGGAATAGTCAACGTTGAGTTCTGCAAAAGGTTAGGAGGGTAAAGTATTTTCTTTCTTTTCTTGCTTTCCTCAGGAGGTAAATGGGACACCGTCTACAGTGGTTGCCAGAGAGAACACGTGTGCGATCACCTCAAGCCTGGCACTGCCTACAGAATGAGAGTTTATTGTGTCAGCAAAGGTGGTGAAAGCCAGGTGAGAGAAAGGAGAATAAAGTTCCTCCTGAAAGCCATTTCTAGCGGTGTTTCAGTGCAGTGCTGGCTTGTGTTTCCCTCTAATCTACTGTGTGTTGCTGCCAGGCTTCCGACGTTCTGACTGTTACGACGTCGGCCGTTCCTCCCGGCCCGAGTCAGCCGCCGTGCCTGGCAGGCAAAGCTAAGCCCAAGGAAATGACTTTACAGTGGGGTAAGCTCCGGTGTTGCCGAGCGAAATGCTTTCCTGATTTTTAAATGGCACAACCCAAAAGAAAAACCCGTGGGACTCTTCAGAGTTAAAGGATACAAGTACGTCGATGTAGCCCCTGTCCTTCATTGTCCTTCATGACCCAAGCTTGCTAACCGCCTCTGAGGGGTGACCCCCGCGCGTGTGACGATGTGAGGACACGTAAGGAGGCGGAAAGGACCTCCAGTGAGCAAGCTCTGGGTTGCCTCGTTGCTGACAGCTCTGTGGCCATTTAAAAATCAGCCCTTCCGTTCTTATTTTTCCCTCGGTAAAGAAGATAAGCAAAAAGTAATGAAAATACACTGGTTTTTGAAGGAAATGTGTGGAAAAGCCTGATGAAGGCCATCTTAATCTGTTGGTATCTGGGGAGAAAAAAACCCCAAGCTTCATAAAGTGCTTCTGCTCAGATATAGGAAAAGATATAAACATATATATGGCAAGGTCTATAAAAGCCTGCCCTCTGCCTTTTCAAACGCATCTGACGCAGCTTTTCTCTGGAGAAGGCTGATTTAGGCACGATTTACAAGAAGAAGCGCTTTGCGAATCGAATAGGCGGGGGAGGGAAGAAAATAATCTTTCTGTTTTCTAGGCCCACCATCTGTAGACGGAGGTGCCGACATTACCGAATATATTCTAGAGATGGCAAACTCTGAACAGGACGAGCGCAGACAAATCTATCAGGGTCCAGCATCCGAATACGTAGTGAACAATCTGCTGCCAGGGAGGACATACTGCTTCTGGCTACGGGCGGCGAATAAAGTTGGGGTAACTGCTGCACCAACGAGATCCAGTGTATTTTTACAGGAGAGACAGTCACGCCTCGATTGTTTGACCAGCCTGGTGACGTTCTGTGCCTTCTGTGTTCTGTCGTAGTGCCGTTGAAGGAGCAGAATTTCATACAGCGTAAAAAAAAAAAAGGGATTTAAGGAAGATTTAATAAGCTAGGGCTGAAGGAAGGACTGAATGGCCCCGACTAAGGGGTTGTTCACTGTCCAGAGTTAGTGCTGGATGTTCTCTTACTGGTTTTGGTCGTTTCTTTCACCGTGGTGTAAACCCCACGCTTCTGGCTGTGAATAACCTCTCGGTGTCTGTCCCTTGTTTCACGGTGAGCGTGGACGCTGCGGATCGGTGGGGTGGGGAGGGCATTGTGTAGAGAGGGGTGTGTTCGAATAACGCCAGGTTTGAACAAAGCTAAGTGTTGGTTGTGTAAAAGTCTTTCTGAAACGGTGCCCAGCTGCTGCTGGAAGCCAGGCCCTGATGACAGGGAAGGAGGAGTTACAGAAGCATAGCGGTGGGAGTCGGGGGGAGGGCTGTAGATACATTCTGTAGGCACAGGGCCAGTTTATAAACTCTCTGCAAGCAATTTTAAACGGGGCTGCGAAACTAAACGCTGAACTCTTCTATTTATTTCTCTATCCAAGTTAAAAATAAGCTGTTTTCTTCAGCTCGACCACTTGCACATGGTCTGCTGCTGCTGTGTTCACATGGTCGTGTTTTCTTGCAGTTTGGCCCCCACTCTGACAAAGCAGAGATCTCCACAGCTCCAGGACCCCCCGATCAATGTGGCAAACCCCTGATAACTTGTAAAAGTGCAACGTGTGCCGTGGTTTCTTGGGAGGTAGGTGCTGGTGATTTTCGGTAACAGACAAATGAATACTCGGCTTTTAGAATTGTAGAGACACGTGTACGGGAGACGGAAGCGGAAGAAATAACAAACATTACATTTTGTACTTATTCCGAGCACGTCTCTTGCGTTGGTTTTGTACGTTCTGCCATCTGCGAGTTTCCATCTGAACCGAGTGAATTTGGTGACATTTAATCCTCCCGGTGGTATGGTAACTAATAGATAATGTCCTTTGTTCATCCAAGTGGTAAGAGATCGTGAGTCGTTCCAAACTCTGGTCTGAACTGTGTTGTTGTTACAGCCACGTGTCGAAACAGAAACCTTTTAACAAGCTGAACTTGCAGTCGCGTCCTTGGCTGTGGTGAAGAAGCCCTCGGGTTTCAGCCCCAGAGCTCCTCTTGCTCTGTCGTAGCATAGTGAACGTGGGTCTGTGCAATAGCCGAAAGAAAATGATCTCTGCACCCCACAGAGCCCCCCGTGCAATGGTGCAGAAATCAGTGAATACAGACTGGACTGGGGACAGGCAGAGGGATCGATGCACATCATCTACACCGGCCCTTGCCAGAGCTACGAAGTGAAAGGCCTCACACCTGCGACCGCCTACTATTGCAGAGTCCAGGTAGGAAAAGCTTTTTGTCGTGTGGTACTGGCAACAGGTACATACAGTTTGAAGAAACACTGCAGCCAGAGGGGGATAAAATGCCACAGCGTCACCTCCTAATGCGATACCCAAGGTAACTGGTAAACAGAGCTTCCCTTCTCCCTCAGCCCCTCCTAACGACGTGTATCTAGCAATGAAATTCAGACCCGGCGTTGCATTAAATACCAGCTGTTTTGCCCTGGTTGCATTCTCTCGGGGGAGATTTCCAAACTGCTTTAACTAACAGGCAAAAGGAAAGCGCGGCGGGTGGGACTGGGGAGAGAAACGGCGACGGGGTCAACAGCACGTGCTCTGTCTCAGGCCGTGAACGTCGCTGGAGCGGGGTTGTTCGGAGAGACCGGTGCGGTGACCACCCCTGCGGCGGTGCCTGCGGCGGTGTCGGTGCTGCATTTACTGGAAGAAGATCAAATGGAACTTTCTCTTCCTCTATCCACGTGCCTTGCGATTCAATGGGAAGAGCCCTGTTGTCATGGGTCAGAGATCACTGGATATAATATAGAGTATGGGGAAAAACAGCTTGTAACTGTCGGAAGAAATACGAGCCATGTTCTTGAGAATCTGCTGCCTGACACTCTGTACAGGTAATAATTAATTGCTTTATTCTGAAACTTTACTCGGTAAGAGCTGGGGGTTGGACTCGAAGATCTCCGAGGTCCCTTCCAACCCCTGACACCCTGTGATACCTGTGATTTTTTCGCTCAATTTCAAGGTAGTCTTTTAAATTTTTAGAGCCATTTTTCATTCAGCACGCGGACTGTTCACCTAATTTGCTCTGCAACTCCAAAAAAAAAAAACCCCAAAACCAAAGAAAACAAAATAAAGTTGTCGTATCCGGCATCAAACCGTGATGTTTCAGCAGCAAGAGTTGACGTGAACGTTCTGTCTGGCGCCGAGGCTCCGTTCTCAGTTCTCTCTCTCTAAGTTTTTATTCTGAAGCTCCTCGGTTAAAGCCGAGTTCAGATGATGGATCTTCAGTGCTGGTGGGAGGCAAACAGTTCAGGGTAACGGGGAGGACCCGGGCGCCTGTCCACGGAACAGAGTAAACCTGAACGATGCTGAGAAACGCTGAAGCTTCATTATGTTGAGAACGATGTCATTATGCTGACTTGTTTGGGAGTAGATTATTTTTGCAGCTAATTTGTAACTGCATTTTAATTGCTTTATTGTTTGGAGTTATACTCCTTAGAAATTTTAACTCTTGCTTTATTACCTAGCATTTTTTTTTTTTGCAGTCAGTTAACCACAGAGCCTCTCTTCTCACCCTCCTAGAATTAGAATACAGGCCGTAAACGGCTTTGGAGTCGGTCCTTTCAGTCAGTCCATTAAAGCCAAGACGAAACCGCTACCTCCCGACCCTCCTCATCTTGAATGCGTGGTCTTCAGCTACCAGAGCCTTAAACTCAAATGGGGTGAAGGTCCGAGCAGAGCTTTAATTACCAACCCTACCCAGTTCAACTTGCAGATGGAGGACAGGTTCGGCAGGTAAGGTCATGGGAACGTGGAGGATCTCGCGGCTTTACGACTTCTCAGTGAGTTTTTAAGATGTTTTAAGTATTCTCGCTTCTCTTTGCGCTAGAAGGGATTTGGGCATCCCAAAGTTTGCCCCTTAGTTTTGTAGAATCATAGAATTGTCAGGGTCGGAAGGGACCTTAAAGATCATCCAGTTCCAACCCCCCTGCCATGGGCAGGGACGCCTCCCACTAGAGCAGGTTGCTCAGTTTGTGTTTCTGCATCCCATCTTTCAGCCAGGAATGCCGTTAATGCCTCTCGTTAAACAGTACGTAAGTGCTATTTAAATTGTCTAGCAAATACTGCTTGAATGGTGGTATCTTCCCACCTTCCTACCCTGCCAGTCGCGGGGTTGACAGCTGTTCTTTCACTTGAAATTCCAACTTCTCTGGTGTATGCAGGGGACGCTCTCTTGACTCGCGTAGAACCTTAAAGGCTGGAAAAGACCTCCCAAGAGGTCATCGGGTCCAACCGTCTACCCAGCGTTCTGAGGACCACAGCCAGAGTTTGGTGATGTGGTTTCAGTGATAGCTGTGTATGGCTGTAGCTCGGGGCCTGGACAGGTTGAAGGAACGTAAATTGAGGTTTCCACCGGCAGGGATGGCGGAACGCACGTCATGAACCGCTGGGGACAGCAGCGGAGCTCAGACTGCCCCAACCCTCCTCGTGCACACGCGTGGAAACCTGGGGCACCCGGGGTGGGTTGTCACTTCTTTATTAGCTGTGAAACTGTTCTGCTGTACGAGAGGTAAACTTGTGATTACCAAACAATTCCGATCCGGACGTGTTCCGTGGGGTTTTTTTCTTCCAGGTTCGTTACGGTTTATAATGGTCCTTGTCACACCTACAAGGTGCAGCGACTCAGTGAATCCACTACGTACTATTTTAAGATCCAGGCCTACAATGATGCTGGAGAGGGAGGCTTTTCTGAAGTTTACGCTTTCACTACAACAAAGTCTCCACCCGCGTCTCTTAAAGGTGAGCAGCTCCAAACTTCTGCAAGCCATTTATGTACCGGAGTGAACGCTGCAACCTGGACTCTCTCCCCATCCCAGCGTCGTCTCTGTGGGACAGGGAACAGGATCCAGCTGTGGGGGGCTTTATCTTGGTGGAGGAAAGGGGCTCTGCTGGTGTAGGACCAGTGTGCGGCCATCTCCCACGCTCCAGATCTCCCCCCAACAGTGAGGATTTCTTCTACCCTTTTTCAGCTGGAAAGTAATTTTCCAGGGTTATCTACCATTGGAAATAAGTTCTCACACCACGTAGGCAAACGAGAACGCAATTCATTCCTCTGATCTTCGCTTTCTACGTGAACATTCACGACTGCCATTAGAGAAAGTCATTCTGAAGATCAGAATACTAATTACCTGCAGGTAAATTAGTTGACTCAACCATGTTTAGAACATCCCTTTCAGCTCTGGAGATACCTGGACGTAAATGCCCTTTTCTCCGGTGGTTTGAGAGCGTTAAACGTCAGAAGCTCACCTTGGCAGCTTGAAAAGGCAGACAAGCGTAACTCACAGATAAACCAGGGATCGTGTTTTAAGCTTATGTCACGAAATACAGCAAAGAAAAACTGAAACAAATCTTAATTGCTTAAAATAATTGGAATGGCTGTTGCCTCTGCGCGGTTAACAAGTACAGCAGAGAAAACTTCAGCCTTTAGATTTCTGCTGCCCGGTCACTTGCGTTAGAACTGAAACGGTTTTGCTGGGGAAGGCCCAAAAGCAAAGCGAGAGTGAGGAAAAACTTCCTTGCTGTCACCAAAACCAGCGCTGTGCAAATGAGTCACTGTCATAACTGGTGATTTGGGACCTTTTCTTCCGATTCTAAAGGCAAGAACATTTGCAGGGACCATTGTTCTCTATTTATAAAATGCCAACCTACCCCTTATTTTCTTCCCCCCCCCAGCACCCAAAGCAACTCAGATGGAAGAAAACACTTATGAAATCACATGGGAGCCTTTACAGCCGATGAAGGGAGATTCCATTGTTTACATCCTTCAGCTTGCTGCTGGGAGAGAGTTTGATCAGGTACCTTCTGTTGAACAGAATCAACTCGAAGGGTTTGGTGGTTTGGTTTTTTTTTTTACTTTGAAACAAATATTGTGGGGGAAAAAAAAAAAGATGTCTGTATCCAAGGGTTGGGATTCTGCCTGGCGATGCTCGTGGCAGGGCTGCTTTTCACTGCGGCAAGGGACTGGGGTTACGGTCCTGGTTACAGCCGAGGAGGGTGTAGGAGAGCTGGTTGTCTGCAAGCGGGTTAACACCGGTTTATCCCGTTCTCCCAGCGTTTCCTGTGGCTCTCCCCTCAAATCTTACGATCTGTAGCATCACTGCCTTTGCTGGGCGCAGGCAGCACTCGCCCCACGCTCGTAGGGGAGCTGTGCAGAGCAGTGGTCGTGCAGAACGATTTTACTCCTCTTTTTCCTGAGCTTCGCGCTCCAGTGTGGGGCTTAGCAGGAAGCTTTGGGTTATTCACAAGAAAATGAATCGGAAATTCTTCAGAAGTAAAAGCTGAGGTTTTACTACGTTGGCTTGATGAGAACGACGTCGGGCAGCGTCCAGCTCTGCGCGTAATGCAGAACGGAAAGCGTCACGTGCTGGTAGCGAGGTGAATCCCACGTCAAGCGGTGTCCTCTCTCCTCCTGACCAGGTGTACAAGGGACCGGAGACCTCCTTCCGCCTGACGAGCTTGCAGACAAACTGTGAATATCGGGTCAGAGTCTGCGCTGGCCGCCAGTCCCAGGACTCTGCTGGGTCACAGGAACTGTACGGCCCTTACAGTCCCAGCACAGTGTTCTCATCTCAGAAGCAGGAGCTGGTTCCCCCCTGTGCCGATCTGAGGACGGAGCTGGCAGAGACGAAGAAGACGCTGCGCGAAGAGCGCTTCATTGCGATCGTTCTCCTCTGCGGGTTTGCGGTGGTCGCTATTTTGTTTGCCGTTGTTATTCAGTACTTCGTAATCAAGTAGACGAGGACCTGCTCAGTACTCAGCTTTTCTTCTTCTTTTTTTTTTTCTTTTTTGTTTTTTTCCTTTTGTACAGAAGCTATTTCGGGTATTTATGGTTAGTTCTATTCAAATCCTAGCTGGAAACGTCTCGTTAACGCGCGTTTCCCCTTTTGCCGCTGGCTAACAGCGAGGCTGGGTCGGCAGATCCTTCCCAAATCCTGAACACACGTTTCTTGTAGAAAGGGTAATCCTGGGGCCTCTGTAATCAGGGTTAGCTGTTAATAAATTAACAGCAAAAACAAACCAACCAAACAACTGCCTTACCGCTCGCGCGGGTGCGCGCGCTCGCTCGCTCCTCCTCTCTCCCGGTTCCGAGCCGGGGGGCCTTTGGCCAGTCGGAGAGGGACGGGGCGGCCAGAAGGGGTCCTTTCCCAGTACAGCCAGAGCAGTGGTAACCGGCGCGCAGCGTCGAGCGGGGTCTGGGCGTAGCTCGGCGTACACCAAACACAGCGGCACAGACGCTTCGCCTTAGGGCAGCCCCGCGTTCCGCAGAGCATCCCGCCTCCCCTCGCCCGGAGAGGCGCCCGCAGAGCCTTGAACTACTCCACGGTTCTTTAGATGCTCCGGGGTCGGTAATAATCATTTCAAGCGTTAGAGGGTGCCAGGGTATTTTGGAGCCGTCGGCAGGACGCGCCGCGCACCCGGCCCGGGCGCGGGAAAGGCCCCCGCGGGCTGGCGGGGAGCAGCTCTTGGCCCGATCCACATTTCACTCTCAGTGCCTGAGAGAAGAGTAATTTCCTGTGCCGCTGAGGAAATCTCTGCAGTGCTTTCAGCGAAGCGCAGGTGTCGTCTTTAAGGAGAAAGTGCATTTATGATAAATGTTAACGCTATTTGGCTCAAACTGAGCAAATTTTTCTTTTTTTCTTTATTTTTTTCCTGTTTTGGGGTTTTTTTTCTTTTTGTACTATTATTAACCTACGAATAGAAAGTTCTGACTGCTTTTGGATGCCCTTCGAACTTCATCTGAATTTAGCAAAGAACTCTCGGGTTTGGGTTTGGGGGTTTTTTTTAGGTGACATTTGTACAATGTTTTAAACGATTTGCTATCCCAGGGGTAGCAGCCTCACATTCCAGTGTTTTCTAGATGGGAATGTCCAGCCTGCTAATGAACTTCTCTGAAACTCATCCTGTTTGCATTGGGAGGGCGGAGGGGAGTGGTTTGTTTTGGGGTTTGGTGGGGTGGTTTGGTTTTTTTTTTGGTGGGTTTTTTTTGACACTGTGCACTACATACGACTGTCGTCGTTCGATCCGCTTGCCAATACCTAAAGCTGAGTCTGACCAGCTGGTTTCTTTAGAGCAAAGCTGGAGCTGAACAAAATTTTTCCACCGTATTTCAAACGGAGGGGGGGGGGGTCTTCCCAGTGTTCCCGTCTTCGTTCGGAACGTGCCCTAGGACGGCAGATTTAGCGTGTTCTGCAAAGCCGACGGCTACGCTCTCTATACGTCGGAGCGACGCGCTCGTAGGTGGAATGGTGGATGTGACAGTGCTACGGGCTAAAGCCTTGCTGGTAATCAATCCCTTCAAGGGTCCTTCTCCTCTGGCAGTTGATGAGTAACGTTGCGTTCTAGTTTGAGGCGTTGTGTTGTATTCCAGACGTGGAAAACCTAAATGATGACCTAGTATCGCTTCACACTCTTAAAAGTAGATTTACGGTGCAATCTGAAATTAATCTTTTCCAAATGTACTTTTCATTTTGTACTCTATTTATTTTGATTAAAAGTCCTGGAAAGAAATGTATGTTTGAATGTATTGTTCTACTCGTAGCAGAACTTTTAAGTTAATCATTTATCATATCGTAGAAATCCTCCGGCGTTGGGAAGAGTTTTATACCGTTATTAGCCTTTAGTTTGCAGAAGAGTTTACAGCCTGTCTTTGTTTCTCCTCCCAGTCTCCTTTTTAGCAGGTAAGGGCCGCCCGCCGCCAGTCTCCGTCGCCAAAGGGTTATTTCTTTAGCTCTTAACGGAGTTCGTGGAGCTTTACTGGGCTTTACTGGGAGAATTTTAAATCGGGATTGCAGAGTAAATACTAACGAGTCGCGAAAAAGCAAAAGGAAGTTCTTCTTGTAACTGCCACGCAACTTTCACCTTTCCAGGCGGTATCCGGGGAAGCTACTGCAGCACAGCCCTCCCGTCAGCCGTCGCCCTGCAGAGCGATGTTCCCTCCCTCCCTGGGGGCATTAAGTCACGCGTTTTAGGTTTCTCCGGTTTCCTTGTATCGTCATTTTGAGGTATCTCAAAACTTATGTTAAAGCTGCCATGCATTGTATTACTAAATTGTAACTATCAAATAGATAATATATTTAATACAGCCAATAAATAATACAAATGTATTCAAATTTGACCCCAGGGGTGCTCGTGTGGTTTTGTGGGGTTGAGTTTGGTCGGGAGCAGGCAGTCGTGGCGTCCGACGTCGAGCGTTGTTAGCACCTGAGCCCTCTCCAATCCGGCTGGGAGGAAAGGGCTTTGCAGGAGCCTCAGCGCAGCCCCGACCTCCTCCGCCAGCTGCTGTCGGCCAGGGACCGAGCGGTGCCGTGTCTCGAAGGCGGGGAGGTGAGGCCAGGAGGGTGTTGGACAGCCCGGGAGCTGGTGGCTGAAGCAGCAGTGAGGGGAGATGGAGCCCATGTCTGGTTTCAAAGCCGAGGGCAGGGCTGGCTCTGTCCCTGCTTCAACAGAAACCTGAGCGGCGGGAGGAGAGGGGCGTTTTGAAGCGAGGCTCCCAGCACCGCTCGTCTGTGCGACGCCGTTTGCCTGACCTCTTAAAAAACCCAGCTGGTGTTGGTATCTGTTCAGCCCAGGGGAGAAAGACACCCGAGCGCCCCTTAGTCCCTGAGAAGCGGGGGAAGATTGGACTCGTCCACCCGGCCCTTGCCAGGCACAGCCCTCTAACAGCCCCACCCGCCGTTACACGGCAATCTTTGCCGTGCCGGTGTTCGCTCTGAGCTTTGTGGTGCTTGGAAACGGGCTGGATTTTTACATTTCCTTTCAAGCCCTGTGAATCCCACTAGGCAGGTAGAGCCAGGCCCGGCAGCAGGGCTCCAGATCGCTTCATGGACTGGAGCAGCTGCTGCAGTGGTTGGCCAGGTCCTTCCAGCGCTTGTGAGCGCCACGAGGGGAAACCTTTAGGCTGACATCACTCTTCCCCAGGACACAGCCTGACACTCGGCCCCCATTTACTTTCCACTTCAGAAAAGATCAGAGAGAGGGGGCTGGGGGGAGAAGGGGCCAGCCTGAGGAACAGCAGGAGGGAAGGCTCTGGGAGGCTGGAGGTTCGCTGGTGGGGAAGGTGGTCGCAGCACGGACAGGAGATCGGGGTGGAGTGAAGGGCTTTGCCTGCTTTGGGGGGATAAAGCCCCAGCCCTTTGGCTGTAGAAATTATCTTTCTTTTTAATTGCATGGCGAATGATGGCAGATGGCCTGATGATGCTGAGCTTCAGCCTGACCCACAGCCCGTGGAAGAGCTCCCATCCCCTCCCCTCTTCCCTAAAACAAGGGAGAAATAAAAAAATAATAACAAACCCCCAAAAACTGGGGTTGGTTTGTGGTCTAAGGTCAGTGTCTGGAATTCCTCCTCGCAGGATGTTTTTGCGTAACGTGCTCTGACTCATGAAAGTCAGATGACTTGGACAGTAACGCTGCAGCGGAGGCATCCTGGGAGCGGATGAGGAGCAGAGACTCTTGCGGCCGCCGGACGGTCTCGCGGCGCAGGCAGGGAGCGGGGGGATCGCGGGCTGACAGCTGTTTTGTTTCTGCCTGTTCTCAGAGGAGGTTGGCTTCTCTTCCCCGTTGTGTCAGCTGGTCACCGCGGCTTCCTCCAGACCTCACTCTTTACACCACCACTGCAGCTTCTGCTGGTATGCTGCCGATTCCCCTCCCGGACAAGATCGCAAGAAAATGTTTGGTGGGTTTTTTTTCTTCTTCTGTTTTGCCTCAGAAAGACGGAATCACAGAATGTTCAGGGTTTGGAAGGGACCTCAGAAGCTCATCGAGTCCAACCCCCCTGCCACAGCAGGGTCACCCAGATCAGGCCACACAGGAACAGAGCCAGGGGGGGCTGGAAAGTCTCCAGAGCAGGAGACTCCACAACCCCCCTGGGCAGCCTGGGCCAGGCTCTGTCACCCTCACCATGAAAAAGTTTTTCCTTGTGTTTCCTGCCAATACTCCCGTTTTTCTGTAACCTGGAGAGCGCTGGCAACTTAACAAGTGGCCAGCAAAGTCATT
>JAAGNO010009475.1:0-11951 GCA_033439905.1 Ceryle rudis | reverse complement strand
TTACCAGCACCTTTCCAGCTCTCAGGGCAAAGCACAGCACTGGGAGGGCTGCTGTAGGGAAAATTAACTCCAGCTCAGTCAGACCTGATCCACCTTTACCTCTTCTCCAAAAAAGATGACTAGATGTCCTACATTTTACATTTACCAGCATCAGCCATCCCTTCTCAGTGCTGCACTGTAAATCCAGGCAGCTGAAATGCCCATTTGTTGGCATTTGTTTTTTTCCAGAAAAGTCTGTAACTCTTTCAACTAGGCAATGTCAATCAACAAAGTAAACAAGTACCTCTAAATGCAAGCTAAGTAGCCCAACCTCTTCATACTTTTTAGATACTAACAATTATTGAGGTGGGAAGAGCCCTCTAGAGGCCACCTAGTTCAGCCTCTCCTTCCCTCACCTTAAAAGAGAATCAAGTAGAGAGCAGGTCACTCAGAACCACATCCAGTCAGATTTTGATCATCTCCACAGATGAAACTCCACAGTCACTCAAGAGTAACTGGTTACAGTTTGCCCAGAAAAAAACCCACAATTCAATCATTAAAAAAAAGCCTTTATTTCCCGTATGTCAATATGTGTCTACTGCTTTGTAGCCTGTCATTGGCCCTGACTGAGAAGTCTGGATCTGTCTTCCTCACACTCTCCCATCAGGTAATGATGGGATTGCCCCCTCATCCTTCTGTTCTCTAGGCTAAACAACCCCAGATCCTTCAGTCTGTCCTTATACAACAGACGCTTCAAGTCCTTTATCAGATTCATGACCCTGTAGTGGACTCACTCCATAATCCACACAGGATTGCAGATGTGACCTCACCACCACTGAAAGAATCACCTTCCCTGACCTGCTCACAACACTCTACCTAATGCAGCTCAGCATACTGCTGGCCTTCTGGCTGGAAGGACTCCCAGGTCCTTTTCTGCCAGCCAGCGTTCTAGCCAGTCAGCCCCCATGCTGTAGTGGTGAAATAGTTATTCTTGCCTAGATGCAGGACTTGTCCTTTCTCTTTGTTCAACTCCAGCAGATGTCTGTCACTCCATTTTCCTTTTTGTCAAGGTTTCTCTGAATGGCAGCACACTGCTCTCAATGCACCAGCCTCTCCCCCAAGTTTTATATTGTCTGCAAACTTGCTGAGGGTGCAATTTGGTCCTACTGTCTAGGCCACTGATATGATATACAACAGTACTGACTCCAGTACTGATACCCTAAGGATAATGCTATATCCGAAGAAAGAATTGTAAATCCATATAAAGAATGCATTTCTCTTATCCTCCATCTTCAAAAGAACATTTTCCTTGTTTAGTATATAGAAAAAGCAATCAAGGTAGGGTTTTGTACCGTGAGTCCACTAGCAGTGATGCAATAATTTTCACTAGATTTTTTTTCCCAAGCACATGGCATTTGAGCCTTTCACAGCCTAAATAGCAAGATTCTTAAAAAGCATGACCGTTGCAAACTAGAGTAAGATTTTTTTGGTAACATCTAGCTTAACTGCACTTGCTATTTGACATTAGGAACTGGGCATTTCACCAAGGTTTTTATATAAGGTACATATTGTCAAAATTTTAAATCTTTTTTCTATAGTTATCTAGTTCAACATTCCTGAGGCCTACAGACATAAAATGTTAAGTTTTGAAAGCTGGCAGAATTACCTATACTCTGTGTACGTATTCAACCCATGAATTAATGTTAAAAATGCAGTAAAATAGGAAGCTGCATATGCTTAAAGGAGACATGGTAATCTATTCATAAAACTCCAAAACAATATGGACATATAACTAGAATTTTCAGAAAGTATTACAACCTTTTCTGCCTTGTCTGAACCATGAACTCCTGAATTATGAGGACTGTGGGAATTTTGATTTTGTGCCATGAAATTATTATTATAATATATAGAACTTTTCCCAACTCAACTAGCGTTTATTTATCTCAAGGCAACAGGTAAAATTTGGTTATCTGAATTTCACATGTCATATTACTGAACTCCCTAATCCCTGAGGTATTCAGAAAGGGCTTTTTCTACCAAAGCTTCTCAACTTAAGTTATCTGTAACATATTTAGAGCATGTCTGAGTTCACAGAATCACAGGATGGAAGTGACCTCTGGAGATCACTGAGTTCAATCCCACTGCCAGAGCCAGATTACCTACAGCAGGTTGCACAGGAACACATCCAGTTAGGTTTTGAAGATCTTTAGAGAAGGAGACTCCACAACCTCTCTGAGCAGCCTGTTCCAGTGCTCTGTCACCCTCACAGTAGGACGTTTTTCCTCACAATGAGGTTGAACTTCCTGTGTTCCAGTCTCTGCCCACTGCCCCTTGTCCTGTCACTAGATAATGGTTAGCCCAAAGAGTTAGCCTACTTCCAGAACTTATAATCAAATCTTATAGCCTTCTTTTGCTATACCAAGTTTATCCAGACTTCCCTGAGTTTAGCTTCCCTCAGACACAAAATCAGCTACACTAACTTGAACATTTTCCTGATAACTATCAGCATTGTTAAGCAATGTTATTTTTCACTTGTACTTGGCCATCTAACCAGCTAAATAATGTATCCTTATCTTTCAACTGATATACATTTACCTTCCAAATGGCTAGCCAGCTAAGAGACATTCTTGCTTCCCAATGTTCAGCCATCTGGCTTAAGAGTGACAAGTCCTATCACCCAACTGTTCACAAGGTCTACAGACCAACACTGTACAGTATGTAACCAAGGAACTATGTAACAGTGACTCAAACTTTCATCAGGATATAGATCATGAGTGATGTCACTTTATCAAAACTTTTGGATGACTCCAACACAGAGAAATGGCACAAGAATCATCTCCTTACTGTCCTCAAGGACTATAGTGTACGGTTATGTGAAAGGTAAGCACCAGCAGCCCAACAAGAAACTATGTTCAATCAGGAATCATACAGAGCTCTTTGTAAGAGATTTTGCTTTATAGGAAATTCTAGAAAACAGGTGATATTGATACATAAAAAAATAGGATGGTGTCTCACTGAATGGAGAGGTCAAAAAAAGCATTAAAAAATAGCTAAACAAACCTGCTGGAGCTACGAGATCTTCTTGAAGAGCTATAGCTTCTTGGGGGTGTTCTGGATCTCTTCTCTTTCTTCTTTTTATCATCTCTCTCTTTTTCTCTTTCTCGCTCCTTCTCCTTATCCCCATCTTTTTCCTTTTCTTTGTCCCCTCCTTTGTCCTTTTCTCCCTCCTTGTCCTTAATCTTCTCTCTGTCCTTCTCTCCTTCTTTCTCAGTATCTTCTTTTTCCTTGTTCTGGTCTACCTCTTCCCTGTCTTTTTCCTTCTCCTTATCTTTCTCCTTTTCCCTGTCCTTGTCCCTATCTTTGTCCTTATCCTTATCCTTGTCCCTGTCCCTATCCCTGTCTTTTTCTCTGACCTTCTCTCGATCTTTGTTTCGCTCTTTATCTCTCTCCCTTTCCTTCTCCCTGTTTCTCTCTTTATCTCGGTCTCTTTCCCTGTCTTTGTCTCGGTCTCTCTCCTTCTCCTTGTCTCGGTCTCTCTCTTTCTCTTTGGCCTTTTCTTTTTCCTTGACCTTTTCTTTGTCTCTTTTCTTGTCCCTGTGAAAAGCCAAACACAAATCCATTAATTAATCTTTGAACTTTCCAATTAAAATTACAGCTAATTCTTCAGCATACATTAATTTCTCAAGATAAAGTATATACCTCTGTTGAAAAATAGTAATTATTCAGTATTTTCATTTTCCACCCTGTCCACCGTAAGGGAAAGATTACATAGCTACGAACAAAATGGAAACTAAATTGGAGAAGAGGAGGCCAAACTGTGACCCTCAAAGTGATCTTATTACACTCTGTGAGAATATGTCTCTTCACCTTACTGATCTGTTACTATATATACATATATTTTCTAAATTTTGTCAGGAATGAGACAAAGTCTAAAATATCTAAGTCCACTCTTTACTAAAAGTATACCAACATAAAATGGACTGCAGATTAACCACCCTCACATGAAAGACAGCTAACAGATAGAAGTCTTTATTCCACAGTGTTCTCTCACACAGATATCCTGAAACTGCTTTGGAAGTCCAACAATCAGTCAGAGAATAAATGAACAGGTGTAAAATTTCATGAAACAAATTCCCTCAAAAGGCAAATGTTAAGTCAAAACTCAATAAAGACAATTCAATCATCTGTAATGTCATTAGGAATTCAAAAACCATTGAAAAACTGTTAATACAGTAAAAACAGAAGCAAGGATAACAGAACAAGTCTGACTCTTTGGGACAGACAGAATGATACGTGTTCACAAGAAGAAGAAGAAGGAGGAAGAAAATTCCAACTGTCAAGCCAAACAAAAACTGACCACCTCACAGCTTTGGCTGGAAGGTTACATTTTCATACAGAATTATCTGGAAGTGTGAGACTCCATCCTTCCCTTCTAGCAGAGAGACCCAACTCCTAGATCTGCCTCTAGGACATACGAAAATGAACGATTGTTCAGAGAGAGAAACGAGAGAAAGCACATAAGGAGAAGTTGATTAGCAGGCCTTTACTTTTTCAAGAAACCTGGCTGACAAAGCTGCTGGTTTTGTTGGTAATGGTACCTATCCTAGGATTTTTAAAATTCTCAGAGAGAGATCATCACACATGAAAGGCCCTAAGCACAGCCTCCACCTTTGTTCAATGGAAGAAGTGTTTGGCTGTTATCTTCTTCTCAACTGCTAGTAGTGTGGGATCTTGTATGCTCCGAGACCTGATAAATTTAGTTCGCATCAGGTTTTGGCAAATACTTGTTCTGAAGTGTCATAGAAGGAATGTAAGACCATAAAGATGAAACAGCACACAATCCCTGCTACAGCAAAGAGTCTCACAATGAGTCAAGAAATGCCTTCCAGTTAATTTATGACAGGTATTTCATTGGACTTGCCCCTTCCACTAAGCAGATGTCTCAAGAAGTTAAGGTAACAGCGAGAATCAAATGGATCCATCAGTAAAGCTCAGCTAGCTATGTAGCCTATTCCCATTTCCCCTGAGGTCCACAGATCTTAAATTCTCTTTCCCACAAAAATTCTTCCCTCAAAAACCAAGAGGCAACCACACAACCTAAGTATGAATCTCCCTTTAAATAAACCACAGAATTACAGAAAGAAGAGTACCAAGACTTCTGCTCATGAAACTACTTTCATATGCACCTTTGTCACTACTTCATCCCTCAGAAAATTATGTTATTATCTTGTTGGAATTTCACAGTTCACGAATAGATGATCAGACTTAAAAATTAATAGACTAGATAAAATATAGATGTACTACATTCTGAAATGCAAATATGCCATATAACAAACATGTGCATTTGTGCCCACAGCAGTGTACGGCCAATATGACATAGCCAAAAGAAAACAGAAGCTCATGCTTTATAAACGTTCTCAGAATGCAGGATCAAGTTCAGCCCAAATCCAATCTTCTCAACAGATGCAGATCAAACAAGCATCATACACTTTTTTGGGGGTTGCACAGGCAACACAGGACATTCTCAATCTATTGGTTAAAGTCTGGCAATTTGCCTATTTACAGTCAGCTTGCATGTTGGTAAAAAATGGAGACTAGACGATCTCAAAATATAGGTACCTCTGGTGGTTTAACCCCTGTAGGCACCATATGGACTACTATGAAGAAAATTAACTTCATCACAGCCAAACTCAGTACATTCAGAATTAAAATTTACTTTCTGTTCTTTTTGTCTCACAGACAAAGCCTAGGGACAGGCTAAATAATTTAGAAATTTCACCTTTTACCATCACCTACAAGATCTGATTTTTAAAAAAATGTGTGCGAAGAAGAACAGTATCATTTCTTAGGAACAGAACTCACCGAGAATGAGAGCGACTTCTTGATTTCCGCCTTTCCTTAGACCTAGACCGTTTTTTCAGGGGACTTCTGGATCTGCGCCTGTCCTTGTGTCTTGAGAGTGATCGGTTGCCAGATCTACTTCTATATGAACAAAGCCAAAAGAAAATACTTTTAATATTGAAACGTCATAAAAATTAGGTCAACCAGCAAAGGAGAAAAAACATAAATCTTGCCTCACTAAAAAAATGTATATAGATTGTTACATCTCCTACCAAACTTCTGCAAACACAGATACTTTATGCTTCACCAGCTGCATGTGCACCATTTACATAATACAAGTTTCTTAATAACCTCCATGAACATTCTGGAAAACATAAATTTGTATCATATTAGGATAGCCGTCCTTAGTAAATTACAGTGCATAACCATACTATTGACAATTTCTAACAGCTTGTAAAACTAACTACTCATGGTTTCTTTTCCAGACCCAGTCACTTATTGCAACTGTGGTCCCTGATGAAAGATAGCTTTAACTTGTCTCTTGCTTTGTTCTTCAGCCTTACAATTTAAATGATCTTGGAAGAAAAAAACCAACAAAAAAACGAACAAAGAAAATAAAGGAAAAACCCACAAAAACCCCACAAAACAAAAACAAAACAAAAAAGCAAACAAACAAGCAAAACCCAACAACAAACAAACAAAACACAAAAAAACCACCCTCCACCAAAGCAAACTACTATCTGTGCTTCAGTATCTACTCAGGTCACCTTTTCAGTTGAACAGATTTGTTAACATGGATTTCAATTACAAGAATTCTCAAGGAATCGAATGAGCATTTACTACATGATAAATAATCAATGTGAATAACATGCAGATACTCTAATAAAAATCCAGATAAAGTATTCTGATAAACAGTCACAGATTTGATCAAGAATGTAAGACTTCAAAAATTACTATATTCTTTTTTTTTCCCCAAATATTCCATAATTTTGGAAAATCACTTCCTAGGAGAGCAAAAATAAAAAGCTGATTTTTGAATGCCATATCATTGGACACTTTGTCTGAGAGGTTAAGGTACCATAAAGTTTAACTTACCAAAGACAGAAAGGCCATGTATATTACTCAATATACCCTGAAGAACAGCTGGGTACAAGTACCAGCTCTATCTGTCTTCTGCAGCTCAAGACACACAGAGTAATATATAACAAGAAGAGAGGAGAGGCAGTAATTTTTTACCTACAGCCTCACTGCTTATCGCACAGAAATACAAACAAACTACAGGGCAGATTAATTACAACTGAGTTAAAATAAAACCTTGAATAAATTTTGTATCATAGAAGTGAAAACAATTGAAGCCTTTTTGTATCCCAGTAGAACAGGGAAGTAGTAAGGATAATTTATTCTCAGGGATGAAGTTCCCTCAACAGATTAGACTGGCCTATTATCAGCGTGGTCTCAAAATTGACAGTAGCAGTGGTAAATCATGTGGAAAAAAAAAAAAAGAAACCAAACCAAACAAAATATAACCATCAACAGTTGTTTAAAGCACTAGTTTTCCATAAGTAAAAACTTGACTTTTATCTGTTAAGAATCAATTTGGCTTGTTTCAGTACAAAACAGCATGAAAATTACTACAATAATACAAATCAAAGATTGTTTTTCAGTTATTTCCTGAGTTAGAGAAATAGCAGAGAAGCAAGCAATAACAATGTGATGAAATGATTCTTCTGGCATTAAAAAGGGACCTAATATTTTGATATTTGTTGCTGCAACACTGACAACACTCACCTTTTTTAAGTATAAACTATAAAACACATTCTGAATTTTTTTTTTTTTATACTTAACATAGCCAAATATATCTAGATTGATTACACAAATGCTCAAAAGACACTACTGAGATTGAAAGAATCAGAACCACTCCAAGAAGTGTTTTGAAGTCTCATAGCAAGACTTTCTAATTCTTGGAAAAAATTTTAATGGGTATGCTTCAAGGAAGATCTAGTAATTTTACTTCCTCCCATATTCCAAAGCCTGTTTCAGAACTGAACAAATTTAGCAAAGCAACCAAAATCTGGAGAAATAAAAGCTGCTTCTAAAGCCTTTTTCTTCTGCTTTTAAAAACAACAACTTTGCATTTACAGCACAGTAAATAAAAATACTGCATTTGTTAACTTGATGTTCAGAAGGTCAGGACTTAAGGAACTTTCTACTAAAAAAAACCAGCCAGTCTATCTGCTCAGTTAACAGTAAACTGTTATGTTTGATCCACAAAACACAGGTAACTTTCTTTTTAAAGTACAGGTCACAAAATGATACACGGCACAAAATGTATTATGAAACCACAGAAATGGTTATGTTACATGGCTCAAAACCTGCCTTCTAACATGTATTAACTGAAAATAATCCTGAAAACATTTAGCAATCAGAGGGAAAGAGTATCTGTTCAGAGACAAAGTTCCTGGTTACTCTGATCTGCTCATTTTAAGTCAGTAATCTTCTTTACAGGGAAACTTGTCTTAAAACTGAGCAAGAAATGTTGGTTACCACCACCATTCACAGTATGATTAATTAGTCCAAAATAAAAACCATACCTACCTGTGTTTGGAGTGTGATCGTTTCCTTCTAGATCGGGATTTTGAGCTAGACCTGGATTCTGAACGAGAATGGGAACGAGATCGACCGCCTTTTCTTTCACTGCTCTTTCCAGACTCTGAGAGGAAAAAACCACTTTGCAGTGTAAGCTCAGAACATTTAAAGATCCCAGTTAACAATCTGGTACAAGTGGAATGTACCACATATAGTGCAAGGGGCCTACTCTTTGCACATCTTCCTTCTTTGCAAATATCCTTCAGAAACATCCAAGAAAGTCATTGCATATACTCGTTGAGTGCAGCCATCCTGCAGCAGTACACATAAACCAGATAATTATAAACAGCTAGCTCTATTAGGAATGGGATTTATGTTGCTGCCACAATGCACAAGATCACAACATGTTCTCCTCTTGGTCTATTATTTAATGTAATTACTGTATTTAAAAAAAAAAATAACCTGAGAAGAATAGAGTAAATTTAGAGGGTATAATTTTGAAAACAAGCACAAAAAGTAAACAATTATTAGTATAGAATCATAGAATTGACAGGGTTGGAAGGGACCTTAAAGATCATCTGGTTCCAACCCCTCTGCCAATGGCAGGGACACCTCCCACTAGATCAGGTTGCTCAGTAATATAGTATTTTCTATAGTTTTAGATATTTCAACCACTGTACAAATACTGAAGTTTTATTCCTCCAGCACTGTTTTGCAGGAGGAAGGGATGAAGAGAACAGATGAAAAATATGATGCAAAGGCCAGGATGTCAACAGAAACCTTAACAGTGACCTCACCAGACTTTGATTCAGATTCTAAAGACTGTTATTCTGCTGCTTAAACACTAAGGAAATGTTAGTTATTTTTCTTCCAACCGTAAAATGCAGCAGAAAATATTCACCCACCCCCCAAAAAATATTCAAGACTCCACACTATCTAACCTATTTAAGACAATGTCTGGGTTTGTTAGTACAAAGAACAACAAAATCTTGCTTATGAAGAGAAAATGGAGTTTAACAAGTTGAAATTCTTTCAACAGTGTGGTTTTGCAATTGGTTTGAGTCAGCATAAATCGGCAATGAAATGTCTCTCTAACCTCTCAACCCACCAAAACATTCCTCCTTGACCTGGCATTTCAGTGTTAACAAGGATCAGGGAACAAATCTGGATGAAAAAATGCACTTTACAATATGTTAAGTTTTATCCCAGTTTTATTCTCTCATCCCATTTGCCATGAGTATGCACACAGTCCTAAGTCAGCACGAAAACCAGCATAGCTCTGGGACAAAATTAACTTGCAGCAGATAAGGAAAGCATAATATTACTGCTTTCAGAACCATGCTAGCTCCCTCTGATCATGAAACTGTGGCATTAATGTCTGCTAGAGGAGAACAAAGTATAAAGCATTTTCTTTTAAAAGTTTGTAAATGCTTTGAACTTAAAACCGCAACATACTAATTTCATATAAGAGTTGTATTTCTGAAAACATTCAGTAAGCATGTATCAGAAAGTAAGACATGATGAAACAAAAAGTCAGATTCATTCTACTGCTTTATTTCATTAACACAGTTTTGGTTATTTTCTTTTTTTTCCATCACACATTGGTTCACATTTAAGTACCCTTTTCCTGCGTTTGAAAATGCTCTCAAAAGTGTGTGCCAATAGACACGTAATGAACATAACACACCTACCTGGCTCAATAGCAGCAGATATGAAAGACTGGGCCTCCCTTACTCTCTTCATCACTTCTTCCAGTTCCTTGGCAGCAGCTTGTGGTGTCATTTCAGGAGGCTTGACTATTGCGTTATTGGAGTGATTTATTCTAAATTAAGGGAAAATAAAACCTTTAACTCCCAAATACTTGGAAAACAAAAACAATTCAGAAAGGAAAACACCTAAACGTCCACATAAAACCACAAACTTCAAAGTCCAGCAAAATTACTCCTAACATTCCTCTGTTCTACGTATCCGAAATGTCTTTTACTGCTTTCAAATCTTCCTACTTTTAAATAAAGGTGGCACAGTATTTCTGTGTTAAAATAATTTCTAGTAGAAGTCTAGGAATCTATTGCTCTATTTCACATCACACTGCTATGTTAAGGTCTACTAATTACATACACTTAATCTGTACTAAGGACTTCGCAGATTCTTTCACTATTATAGATTCCACTACCTCAAGATTAAATAAAAATCTATTTTACACAGTGCCATTCACATTCTTTTCAGAGAAAGTTATGACCATCCTTGATACTGGAGTTAGTAAAAATATCCCAGTTTGCTAACAATAGGTCCTTATGTTGAAAAAATATTAATCACAGCAGTTTCCTGCACATCAGAGTCATGAATGTGTAAGGATAAAAATAAATCTCTCATTCAACAGTAATACAGATAATTAAATTCTTACTTCAGTGGCCTGTCTCCAAACATAACTCCATTAAAGGCAAGAGCTCGAGGTACAGAATTTTGGTCTGCAAATTCCACAAAAGCAAATCGTGTTGGCTGCGTCTCATCACCTGCCATTCGCACAAATTTTACTTCTCCGACTTGCTTAAAGAATTCAAGGAGCTGATCTGCTGTTGTAGTCTAGAAAGAGTTGAAGAGTTCAGCTGAAGTAAAATATATAATGAAAACCACTTATCCAGTATTTCAGGTAATCTAAGAGCTACAGATTTTGGAAAGATATCTCACCATTATTACACACATCTTACCACATGACAAGCATCTGGTAATGTTAAAACTTTATTAAAGACAGTTTTTTTTCCATCAATCTAAAAAGTATACTAGAATTTTAAATAGTGCAACCACAAGATCTGAAGTGCTACATCTAGGCTAAAAAAGGATTTGCACAGGATTTTCACTTTTTAGGCAACTTTTCTGAAATAACTGATGAGGCATTCTTCATACACCTGTGTCCAAACTATTGATTGTGAAATCTGATCAATTAAAAAAAAATGACGAACGAAGAATATTACAAGACTTAGCTTTTAACTGTTTATCTACTAGATTCCACTTTGTTATATGTTATCACAATCAATATTACTTTTATACCCTGGTAGCGGGTCAAAAAACTCCAAAATAAAATATTTATATTGCTATCAGTCTAAAGTGAATTGCTTTTCAATTAATTCCATCGATTTATGAAAAACAAGTTTCTGTCAGGCCTAACTTTCCTGTTATATAAAGTCAAAGGTATTTAAGCTAATTTTGCCACTTCCACATCATTCCATCTTATTGTACAATGTTGTGGGGGACAGCTACCATGATCTCACAATTCTGAGGCATTGCTCATCTAACACAACACATCTGACCAACACATACAATCATAAGTATGTTTCTTGAATTCAGCTACAATGTGATTTCCCTGGCATACTGACACAATGAATTCCACAGTCTGGTCTGCTCTGATTGGCACAGAAGCATTCAAAATTCAAAGTATCACCAGCAACTAAAAACCATTTTTTTGATTGTCATTGCTGTTGTCATCAACTAATGAAAACTCTTTAACATGCAAAATTAGAATTCATACATTACAATTCTACACCTTC
>JAAGNO010009474.1:0-65400 GCA_033439905.1 Ceryle rudis | reverse complement strand
GCTGCCAGCTTCTCCAGCAGAATGCTGTGGGAAACGGTGTCAGATGCCTTACTGAAGTCCAGGTAGACAACATCCACTGCTCTTCCCTCATCCACTAGGCAGGTCACCTGATCGTAGAAGATCAGGTTGGTTAAACAGGACTTGCCCTTCATGAACCCATGTTTGCTGGGCCTGATCCCCTTGTTTTCTTGCACTTGCCATGTGATCACCCTCAAGATGAACTGTTCCATAATCGTCGTCAGAACCGAGGTCAGGCTGACAGGCCTCTAGTTCCCCGGATCCTCCTTCCTGCCCTTTTTCTAGATGGATGTCATATTGGCAACTGGGAGGGGATTCTCCTGCCTTGCCAAGCGGGGACCTGTTTCCATTCTCCCTCATTTCTTAGGGTCCCTTCTTTTACCTGGTGACAAGGAAGGAGAGGTTCCTCTCCTAATGGAGCCTCCACCTGCTGCCCTATTCTCAAGGATGGTAGGACCTGACTCCACCAGTCTATCTTCCTTTCACATTCCATTATTGTTCTCTGCCTTTCAACCTCCTCCTTTAGCTCAGCCACGAGGCTGAGCAGATCATCTGGTCACACCAGACACAGGTGTTTATCCCCATCACTCTCGGCTTGCAGTGCCAGGCTCCATTTTTATTTGTTTCTAGCTCTTCAGCGTGGGAGTAGAAGATGCTGGATTCTGTATCTCTTAATTTAATTTCTGCTCTGAGACTCTGAGTCTGTTTTAAGGTCATTTCTGTTCAAGATACAAAGTACTCTTCTGTAGAATGGATGTCTGTTACTCCTGGGGCTCTGTTCAGACTTGAATTCTGTATCTGGCTCAGGCTGAGCATGTGTGAGACTCTACCATCATGTTCACAGAGTCCGTCTTCTGTTGGCATGCTGTTTTAACCTCTAAGAGAAAAGGTGGCCTTGTCTAATGAGTGTCTTGAAAAGCTGGTGCCCGGTCCGCTAGAGAAGTTGGTAGCCCTGAAGGATAAGTCAGTCTCGTGTGCATGGAAGATGTGAGAAGAGTTGAGCATGAACTTAGAAAGAAGGTGGTGTGCTGCACAGTGCCTTTGGTGCCTCAACCTTTTGAAATACTAAGGGTCTTCCATTTGCAGCTCTGCACTCTGCTTTCTCTTGCATCTCTGTAACATTTCACCAAAGCTGGTGGGCAGTATTTCCCTTGCTGTCCTTGTGCTGCTGGTCTCGTGCAGTTGGTCTTGTACTGTTGTTCTCATGGCCTTGTCCTTGCACACCTTCATACTGCTATGTCAGGTTTTCCATGGGAAGTGATTACCACTGGTGTAATAGTCACTTTTTTACCATCCTTTTCTTGCACTTTCTTTGCAGTTTTTAGCTTGAATTAGGAGAAAGACAAGTATATTATGTTACCCAATAATACATGCAAAGCTTAACAGACAGTTAGCTTGCAACACCATCCTCTGATCACAGACTAATCTAATCAATGCTAATAACATGATAAGTGGGTACAGGCAATTGAGAATTTGAACATATCATGGGGAAAGCTATGTAGTTTCTATGGGAAAAGTAGTATGGTGGAGCACCTCATGCACTGGAGAGGATACCTGGGAGAGGATACTGGTTGGGGAGACCCTGTGAGTTCTCTTCTTGACTAGCTAGTGGAGGAAGTTTTACCTTTCCCCTTTCCATTTTCTTTCTTTGTTTTTCCAGTTACCCTTCCCTTTTTCTGTGTTTTTCTCTTTTTGTATCCATACCCCCCTGCCTTTTTTTTTTTTCTCCCCAGATGAAACTTTTATTATTGGAGTTGATGTCATCAGCTATAAAATCTGCAAGTAAATCAAAAAGGGATGTAAAGATGCTTACAGACTTGTAATAAGAATTTTATGGAAGTGTGTTAATAGATTGATACGTGGTCAATTTATACCTGTTTAAATACAAATGGTCTCATAACTTTCCTGGTTTTACTTTTTGGTCAAAGAGTAATCATACATCCTCTGAGCCTACATTTAGTCAGTTTAAGCTCACCCTTCTGGTTTATTTTCATGTAAGAATATCTCTATTCCTCCCGATACCTTTGTGCCCTGCTCTGTATCCTTTTCAATCTGAATTTATGTTTCTTCAGCAAATGTGATCAGAGTGGTAGTCTGTGCCCATAGAAATCTCATCTGTGCTTTGTCCAAGAGTGGTAATACTCTATCTCTTTTTTAAAAAGTTTGACTGATACTTCCTAAAGATGTGTTCAGGTCAGACTGGATGTTTAATTTCCTGTTATTTTTTTTTCATGCTCATTATTACACTAAATCACAGTAGCCTTCAAATTGGAAGGGACCTTAGGACGTTTGTAGTCCAACATCTTGGTCAAAGGAGGGTCAACATAGAATTCAGACCATGTTGCTTAAGGGTTTTCTTCAATTCTGCCTGGAAAACCTCTAAGGAAGGAGATTACACAACCTCTCTGGTCAATCAGACCCAATACTTAATTATCCTTCTAGCAATTTTTCTTCTTTATGTTGAGTCATAACCTCCAAGTTTCAATTTATTACTCTCTTGTTCTTGTGATATTGACATCAGTGAAGAGCCTGGCTCCATCTTATCATAGAATCATAGAATGGCTTGAGCTGGAAGGGATGTTAAAGATCATCTAATTCCAACCCCTCTTGTCATGGGCAGGGACGTCTCCCACTAGACCAGGTTGCTCAAAGCCTCATTCAGCCTAGTCTTAAATAGTTCAAGGGATGAGGCATCCACAACTTCTCTAGGCAACCCATTCCAGTGTCTCACCACCCTCATAGTAAAGAAATTCTTCCTAATGTCTAATCTAAATCTACCCTGCTCTTGTTGGTAAGCTCTTCATAGGCACTGGCAGACTGGTGTTAGGTCCCTGCTAAAGCCATCTCATCTCCAGGCTAAGCAAGCTCATCTCTCTCTCAGCTTTTTCTTACAGGGCAAGTGCTCCATCTCCTGACTGTCTTGCTTGACTCAGGAGGAGGCATGAGAATTGAATGCAGTATTCCATATGAGGTCTATGTGACCCCATGTGAGGGTTGTGATGATTTGCCCTGCTGACCTCCGCCATCCACACCAGTAATTTAGCTGGAACTTACCATAGGATCCTATCTGGCCTCTGTGTATTCAGTTTGCCTTCCATAAAAATCAGAGTAAGTAGAGAGCAACGGGGAATTGAAGTTGGATCTCATCAACAGCAAGAGTGAAGGCGTAGTCATGGTGCAATCATGTGGCAATCATGGCCACATAGCTGACAAGAGTGAATAGTTTGGAGGGGCATCCAAAACAAGATACGACCTAGAGAAAGGTATTTTCATTTCTAAATTATGTATCTAGATTTAACTTGTGAATACTGTCTGTAGTAGCAGTCTTCCTCTTGCAGGTGTACATTCCTTGCTTGAAGGTGGACAATTTGCTCTGAACACAGAGCACTGTTGAACATAATGTAACAAAGAAAAGCTGAGTAAAACTTTGTTAGAGGTGCTAGTTCTCCTTGTTTCAAATTATTAGTCTCTTATGAAGATCTGTGAATGAAGTAAACATCAAAGATGTTTACCTATTCAGCTGCTCTTATTAAATCCAGGTTTTGTATACAAAGTTTCTTGGAAGAATAGTGTCTGTATTTATTGTATGCTATCACATACACCTTGTGCACCTTGTCTCCCACTCGATCTGCTGCACTCTTTTTTTTTTTTTCCCCACATCCCCACCTCCCCAAAAGAAAGAATTGAGGCCTGATATGAATATGCGATTGAATATTGTTATCTTTTAATAATTTGGAACAAAGGAATTCAAAGCTTCCCTTTGGAAAATGAAGTCAGTAAGAGGTTTATTAGTTTGGTTGTTTTTGTTTTGTTTTTTTTTTTTTTTTTTTCTCAAGAAGGTTCCATCAGAATCTAGTGAAAAAGGTACAAGATTAATGTGATTAAAGGATATGTAATGCTGGAGTTTTCTGCATTTCAGTGAGATAGATATGATTGGAGTAATACCAGCCTATGAAAGTGATGAGACTTCTTTTAGGGCTTCTAAGAGCTGATCAACCATTATTTTTCCTTGTGCTAATGCATGTCACTGATCGTGATTTACATTATGAAGAAAATGCAGATTTTGAAAGAAGGTGATGGGAATGGGCATCTTCTAAACAATTTGCTGAGGAGTATGCTGTTATTAATAGTGTTAGGACCTTGATTGAAAAGGCTGAGGATTTTACTTACCTATGAGAATTTTTGCCCTTGGCAATAATGTCAGGATGTCATCTCTGTACATGAAATTTTCACCTCTTGATGGGCTATTTGTATTGGGAGAACCAGGTAAGATTACAAGGAAAGCTTGTGAAAGCCCGGTCCAAGGTTCAGATCTGCTGAAGATGTGCATTGTGGAAGACTGTAGTATAGTCATCTCTTTCCTGGCCAGGGGCAGAAGTGACAGGGAACATGAAATTTGGATTGTGGCTAGCAGAAGTTAAGTGCTCATTTAGTCATTAGAGCATCCTAGAGAGGCTGATATAATTCAGACAAACTGTCAAAGCAGTGGAGGCCCTACAGAATTGTATCAGAAGTAATTCTTGATGATTCTTCATTGCTGTCTTTTGTCAATTATCCTTAAATAATTTTAAGAGATTTTGGCATGCAGTCTATGTACATTTTCCCTACATCAAAATATCTGCGTGCTTCTGTCTCTTCCATCACTGGTTTTCCTTAGTGATGCCTAAATATAAGTTTGTAGCTTCTTCAGTGTGTTCTGTTTACATGGGAGCTGAGCATGCTGCTCTGCGTAGGAGATTTTTTTGGGTGTCTGACAAATGAAATCCTTTTGTCTTTAGGCCACAAAGTAGCAACAGAACTGATTCCACAGTTTCACTGCAGTTTTTATGGAGAGTCTGTATTGCATATGAGAAATGTGGAAATGCTACTTGACTCTGTAGTGACAAATTATGTGTCATTTCTGACTCTGCTTCCCATTTACTTACCCTCAGAATGGTCATCAATACATTTGGAGAGATCTGCTGGGATGTTTGTCGTGTGGGAAATCTGTATGCATCATTTCTCCTTACTCTTTTCATTTCCGCAGAGTGTATTGCTCTCTTTGTAAGAAGAGACTGAGCTGGGAGAGAGGACAGAAAGATGAAAATATATTTCTGTATAGATAAATATGTTTCTGTATAGATTATAAGGCAATGTAATCAATGTATTCACATGTCAAGAAGAAGATATTTATTCTTTACAGTGATTTCAGTCTAAGTGCTTCAGGAGAGAGAATGGAAAGGCATACTTATTATATTTTAAGGCCACAGAAATATAATCAAAACAAATGAAAATTAGACTAGATTAAAAAAATACTTTCAATTTTGATTTCTTAGTCTAATGAAGAGCGATTTTCTTCATGAAATTGATATAACTATGTCATACATAGGTTAAAGTATTTCTCTTAAAGCATCATATGATTGCGTCTGTTTCGGGTACCTATTGCTGTGGTATGTATACAGTGATTTTATACTATTTTCGTTTCTGGAAAAGAATACTATATAGCTTCCTGCTCCAGACATGCTAAAATCAATGGAATGAAAAGACCGAAGTGTGTCATTTAGGGTATGTAGTTGTATTCTGAAGTGAATGGAAGCTGTGTAGATTGCCAAGACCAGAACTGAGGTCTAATCTATTTGTCTTGTTTTGTTCACATTTGTGTGGTTTGGTTTTTTTTCCAAGTCATACATTGCAAAAGGATGTGGAGTATGTGCTTAAACGCACACAAAGCAAGGCAAAGGCAATGACTCTTCATCCTTGAAGCAGTTACTGAACATCTGTGCAATGATCCGTCAGATTTTCATATGCAGGCTATTCTTCTCTCATATACAGGCTTTTTCCACTAATGTTGCTTTTTCAGTCAGGCAAAGGAATAATTATCTATACTGATATCAACAGAGCTGATATTACTGACATATATCAAGGTAAATAAAATGAGAATCACTCTCTTGCATCAGGTCGAAAATGTGTTTGCTAATGATTCAGTCTAATTATAAGGAATTACATGTAATTGCATATTGTCATCAGTCCCCATAATTTTAATAGTAATTGAATTCTCATACTTTGGGCGATTTAAAAAATCTTAGGAAGCATAATGTAAATTCTATGGAACTTCTTCTGTAAAATTTAAGTTTCTGGAAAAACTGTTTAAAGAAAATTATCCATTTTGTAAGGAAGCTTTTGTCAGAAACGACTAATAAAGTCATAGGAGTAATGTGAATAATCACTGTACAACTCTAGGTCTTTCACCTTTTTTATGATATGTTAGAATGCTTTATAATGTAATACAGAATTACAGAATTTTTGTATTTTGTAATGAAAAGAGATTACTACTAATAATGCTTCTGTTTTGAAAGATGACTGATACATCTGAATTCTTTTGGTTTACCCTGGTGTAGAATAGTGTTGGCTCTGGTGTCACTAGAACTACAAATGTAGATGTAATTTTTGCGTAGAAGCTAGCTGAAGAAATAATTGCCTCTGAATCAGGAATTCATAATGGGTTTAACCATTTTCCAGCTGGTTAATTGTTTGAAGTCAAAGTAGTGCTGTGTGTATGGGCAGTTTGCATTGATGCTAGATAGCAAATGGTATTTGAAACCAGCTATATTTCATTCTGCATCTGTCTTTAAAAAATGTATTGATTAGGAACTAAGATCACTGCTGCCAGAAGAAATAGAGGGTAGCTTAAGAGGGAAAAAAAAAATATATATTTAATCTGGAATAGATAAAGAAGCTTTTTGCTTTAGTAACTGCAAGGTTACTCAGTGCTATGGTTCCCATTTCCTACTACTAATAAATTGGAGTTCTGTCATTTCACTTTACATTGATTTTTCTTTTGCAATGCATCTGAAAATGAATAGCAGCTTTGCCTATTTTATTGCAGTTCTGTAGTAAAAGGAGAAAAAAGAACTTTCATGCTAAGAATTGCATTTGAGTATAAAGGCAGTAAAATTTTAATGATTTAAATGGAAGTGAATATTTTTGGAAGCAAAGGGAGGCTTTGAACTTAGATAGAAGAGCTAATACAGGCAACTGAATTAGTAAGATTGTATTGGTTGATGACAACTAGAAAATACTCAGAAACAAGCAATGTTGCTGACAGAGAAGTATCCCTTGGGAGCAATAGGAAGTGAATATGTAATCAAAGATCTCTTCATCTCCATCCTGCTCTAACTTCACGCTGAAAGCTGCAAGAAGATACCACTACAGAACTGTTCTCCATGGCATGCTATCTTGGAGCTGTTCCTGAAAGTCTCATTTTTTTCTGTCTCTCACTTAAGAGTCATAGCAAGAGTTATCCCAACACCATATATACCATGGAAGGAAAGCATCTGTTTCACATAGCTATAAGATATATCATGAGTCAGATAAATATTGAGAAAGCTAACCAAGAGATACTCAAAGTAAACAAAAAAAATGTTGCCACATTTTTATTATTTGAATACCCATATTCCCATTGTGCTTGAAATGTATAGGATGTACACAGTTGAATAATTAATGCCTGGATAGGCCATAGCACCAAATGTAAGCAAAGCTTGATCATTTCTTGATTTCTGTGAAGTCCTGCTCTACTTTGGTGCCAAGTTCCTGATAAGGAGGAGTCATCTTTCATGTCTCAATGGAAACAAACTAGATTTAATAATACAATAGATTTTTTTTTGCTATTCAGTGCAATTCCTGGAATGAAAAAGGATAAACAGAAGAGCCCTCCATTCTGTGCAGGGTTGTAAAATCTGCCATTTTGTTATAGAATGGGGTGTATTTTCCCTTTTTTCTTACTACCTTCTGTATGTCAATAATTACAGCTTTGTGTATAAGTGCTGGAGACAATTTGGAATCAGCCAAGGAACTGAAGTAAAGAAGCTAAAGGAAAGCAGGCACTTTCAACACCTGAAGTTTTAGAACAATGACCTCTGAAGCAGCTGTGGTCTCACCTGTAAGAGAAAGAGCTAAACTTTACATTCCTCTCTACAATAAGGTTAAATGCAGTCAATTTAAATCTGCTGTTTCAGTAGAAAAGAAGGACATTTTCTGCATGGTTCATGCACAAAGAATGTTTGTTTCTTTTTAATCTGATTTAGATTTCAGTAACCCTCTAATTACTGTGTCCAGTGTGCATCAATACTACTTAGATTAAGCGGAATGCCGTGACTATGTCTAAACATGTAGAGTTTTATCCATGATTGCTCATGAAGACTGGGATTCATCTTCCTGCACAAACATTAGATGCCACTCTAAAAGTATGAATCTGAATTTAGTTGTGGCAAAATTGCCCTTGATTATAGGTCTAATTTCCCTGTGTGTACAACTTTATATCTTCTAGATGCTCAGGCCTACATCCCAAGTTATTGCAACTCTCTGTAGGCCCATCTAGATGTCTGAGCATTCTTAAGCATGCAAGGTGCTGGCAATAGCAATCCAGTTAATCTAATTTTTTTCTTCCATCTTTGGACTACTGCAGTGCACCATATTCCATTAGGAAAGGTCTGGAATCCAGGAATATTGCAAGGTGCATGTGCATGTTGTCTCTTCTCAACCCCATCACAGATTAGCTGGTTAAAAACAGTGATGAGAGGAAGTATGTTACCCAGGGAAAACAGCTGGCTGGTGTATTGGCCTGGTTGCTATGTAGTCATGGGTAGTCACAGTGATACTACCTGTACACACTGAGCCAATATTGATAACATTCTGTGCTGGTACAAGACCTTCTTGCCACAGTGCCTCCTCTTGTAAGAATGTTTTTTTTTTTCCCTATATTTTTCCCCACAGTTTTTTCCCAGTCTCCATGGCAGCCCGAATCCCAGTCTGTCTCACAGCTCTAAACAGAAAGCTCTCCACCAACCACAGGCAACTAGCATGGACAAGTCTTAGCCTAATTTTTTCCCACTTCCTGGCCCGAACAATGCAAAATTATGGATTACAGGCCTCTTAGTGGCTCAGAATCAAGAGACACAACTTGTCATGGGAGAAGAAGGAAAAAGAAGAGTTCATCTTTTCCTGAGACAAGTCCTGCCATGCTCAGCATCCAAATCACAGAAACCCTCTGGATACTGAATGGATTCTTCCAAGTCACAAGACGTGTAACAGCCACTATTCAGCTCTGCCTGCAACTTCCAGTGCTTCTTGTCCAGTGTTCATGGAACTCCAGCTATAGGCCAGGAGAGTGTCTGCATGTAGCCAGGTGACAGGAATTGGATGACAACCAAAGCAACACAGACTTGACAGACTGAAAACAGTGAAGCTCAAGCAGCATCCCACCATTGTTTGGTGTAAAAGTGGTTACTAGCTCACAGCACATGATTCTGTACAAGTCCATTACAAAACTTGGAGGCAGTAGAGTCATGAGTGCCTTCTCAAGTGTCTTCTGTACTTGGTACTTCAAGAGTAACTAGAGATAATCAGTGGAGTATGCTGCATAAGTGTGTGCTCCTAGCTTGGAGAGTCAGCAGTTTTGGCCATGTCTTGCCCACATTACACATTTAAAACCAGGTGTACTATTTATTCCTCAAGTCTCTTGTTCTCCAGGTCAGTAAATTCCCACATAATTCTGATCCTTTGCCTGATCATGACCAGGAGAACAGGTCTAAACAATGTCTGATGTGTTTAAGATACAGTGGAGTGAGCAGGTGTCTGGAGACAGTAGTTGCAATCTTTGGCTTTGCAGACTGAGAAGTACATCCTGGATAGGGGACTGAGAAAAAAAGATAAATAAATGCTTAAAGCAACTTCATAATGCTCATATCTTTATTGTGTTTCTATATTGAGCTGAGTAAGTGGATCAAGACACTCTTGATTCAAGTCCCCCTCCTTCAGACTGGAGTGGACACTTGAAACTAGCAGTCATATGCTCTCTCTGTTTATGACAGTGCTGCTTCACTTGGTGATCTGTCCCAGTCATATCCAGGAGAGAGCTGACATAGCAGTGCTGGAAGTGGGACAGTTGTGTTTGGTCTGAAATCAAGCCTGGAGGTCCTGCTGTGTAGGAAGTTCTCCTGTTTTGCATTCCTTAAGTAGTCAGGTGTCTGTTAAGCCTTGAGAAGGCAGTTCCAGTATAGAACAGGAGTCTCTAGAACTTACTCAGGAGGTCATGGTGGTGCTTCAGTGCAGGGCTTTGTTGCCTGCCTTTCATGGTGGAGTTACAAGTCCTTGTTTCCCTCTTGTTCTACAGCTGGGGGATGGTGGTATGTACAAGCTCACATCTTCTCCTGTCTGATATGGGCAGTAAGATAGGTCTGAATTCCACCGTTCTAGGCTCTGACAATTGAGTAGGATATATAGCCTATCACATCTGGCTTTTGTTTCTGCTGAATCAGATTAAGTTACCTGTACATGTATCTAGCCTAGAACTTTGACATCTCTGAGGTGATTTTCATGTAAGAGCAAGTTTTGGTGTGATGAGTGGGAAGGGACAGTTCTGACTTCCTCAGGTGTCAGCTTCCATGTTTTTACTGCTTGGGCAAATTGTCTGGCAAATATCTTTATCCTTGGACTTTTTTGTCCAACTGGCAAAATTAGTAGCTATAGACACAAACTTTAAATACAGTTCTTCCTCAGTACCTTAGGGGAAGTCAGTGAGATCCAGGAAACTTGTCTGAGGGATCTGAGGATTTGTGTTTAGGCTCTGATACGGGTCTGGGTGAAAGTACTGCGGCAGGAGAGGGAGAGGTTGTCTGGAGATTATTCTAGTGCGTCACTGGAGGTGCTACACTACCAGGGTTGATGGTAGCCTCTGGATGTTTTATATAGAACTTCATGGAAGGGACATATGTTGCATGAAGACCAGGATAGTGCTTACAATTTCTTGATAATGAACTCCTTTAAACTTCAGCTTAGAATGTTTCCTTCTCCTGGAGTACCTGAAATTATTCATGATCCCGATATATGATCATGAAATTTTACTGGTAGCACGGTTATACATCCACATGTGGCTTTCCAGATGTGATCACATGTCTCCCAGATAACCTGTACCTCTGACTTGTGCCAAGAGATTTCCTTTAGAAATGAAATGGCTGTTTCTCTAATTTTCACACAAAAGCTTTGCTGTAGAGGCTTGGTAAGGGGAAGTTGAGTTATGATGGCTTGATAGTGTGGCAATAAACTTTTCTTAGCTTATTACTTGAATACTTTTCCTAGAAAGTTGCCTTTCAAGTGATACAAATGTCTTCTTCCTGAATTGAGCATTTGAGGATGTAGGTGAACACAGAATATTCAGCAAGTGCTACAGAATGTCTCACATTCATCACGACATTAGTGCAGAATTTGTTAATAGTGGTGCTGCTTCTCTGCAGCTTTTAAGGGGAAGTACATTGCCATCACTTGAAGAGGTCACTTTTTTGTTCAGACTGATCATAATCATTCATCCTTCCTCCTGTGGCATTTATGGATTCCTTCTGTCAGATCTCATTAAGATTAGATGCACCATCAAATGTAGACATAAAGACAGGTTATAAGACAGGTTATAATGTGAAAAAAGATGTCAGTTTTAAAATTGGTATAGATAAGTGACAACCCAAAGCTTTCTGGTCTTAAGTCACGCTTATGCACCTAAATAACTTAAGAATCTTAAAATACCAGTAATTCATGGTTGTTCCTAACTGTTTTCACACATTCATAAGGGAAAATTCATTTACAGTTACTACAACATTAACAGTAAGCATACAACCAGATTAAAAAAGAAAAGTGATTACTTGCCGTTTTCCTCCAAGTGAGCTTTTAATTTTCTGGATGAATACTTTTTAAAAAATACAGCTTTGTCTTTCAAATTCCTCTTTCAAACTCTCTGGTTTAGAAATTCTTCTCTTTTTCCTAACTCCTTTCTCCTTCCTGCTGTAGAGTTTCTTGAATTCATTATAAAATCACTTGTGCTCTGGTTACTACTTCCTAGAGTAGTTTCCATGGCATTTTGTCTTTATATCACAGTTGTCCCTCTGACCTGGCTCCATGGCTGGTGTCACTGCCACAGTTTTGGGTTTTTCAATAATGGGATGGCCTGCGTAGCACCAGGCTTGCTGACATTAGATGGTGCTCACCTTTCTTAAAGTGGGAAGAGGGTCTGTGCTCAGGAGCTTGCAGGGCTCATTGACAGGGCTTTAAACTAGACTTGAAGTGTGAGGGGGATATCAGGATTCTCTGTGACATATTGTGGGATCGTAGAATGATAGAAGTTGGAAGGGACCTCTGGAGATCATTGAGTCCAGCTCCCCTGCCAGAGCAGGATCACTTAGAGCAGGCCACACAGAAACAGATCCAGGTGGGTTTTGAAAGTCTCCAGAGGAGACTCTACAACCTCTCTGGGCAGCCTGTTCCAGTGCTCTGTCACCCTCATAGTAAGGTTCTCCTTACGTTTAAGTGGAACTTCCTGTGTTCCAGTTTGTGACCATTGCCCCTTGTCCTATCACAGGGCACCACTGAAGAGAGACTGTCCCCTTCTACTTGACACCCACCCTTCAGATATTTGCAAACATTCATAAGATCCCCCCTCAGGCTTCTCTTCTCCAGGCTAAACAGCCCCAAGTCTCTCATATTTTCCTCATAAAAGAGATGTTCCAGTTCTTTAATCATCCTTGTAGCATTCTGTTGGACTCTTTCTATTATTTCCCTGTCCTGGATGATTTGTCATGCTTAGAAGGACAAGGTGATAGCCAGGGCCCTCAGCCTGATGCTTTGAGAAGTGTTGGGGGCACTGCAGCACACTTGAAGTCTTAGGGAGATGAGCCAGGGGCTCATGAGGTAATAGGATCCAACAGGGAAACACCAGGGAAATACCTCAAAAGTATTAAGGGGAATGCCTCTAAGACGGTGATGTGGCTGACAGCACAGCTTAAGTGCCACTACACCAGTGCATGCAGCATGGGCAACAAATAGGAGCAGTATGAAGTCACTGTGCTGCTTGAAAGCTATGACTTTTATTACTGAAACCTGATGGGATGAATCCCATGACTGGAGTGTGGCTTTTGATGGCTACAGGCTGTTCAGAAGGGACAGATGAGGAAGGAGGGGCAGAAGCATGGCCCTCTACATCAAGAAAAAGATAGAGGGTGAAGAACTGTCCCTGACAAATAGCCATGAGCAGGTCAAAAGCTTATGGGTAAGAATTAAAAACTGAGAGAACATTGGGAACCAGAGGCAATCCAAGGAAGCCTATTCACAAAGCCTTCTTACTGCAGCTACAGGAGGCATTGCGCTCATCCTGCTGGGGGTCTTCAACCACTCTGGTATCTGCTGGAAAAGTAGCGTGGTGAGCTGTAGGTAACCCAGCATACCCCTGGAAGGCATGGGGATAAATTCTTAAGCCAGTTAATAGACAGTGGATATAACACTGGACTTGATGGTCACTAACGTGAGATAATTGATGACGTCAAGATTGGAAACAGCCTGGGCTGTGGTGATCATGCACTGCTGGAATTCACAGTCCTGAGGGATATGTGCCAGGAAAAGAGTCAAGTCAGGACCCTGAATTTTAGGAAAGTAAACTTCCAGGAAGGAAGATTTTACAATGAGGGTGGTGAAACACTTGCACAGGTTGCCCAGGGAAGTGGTAGATGCCCCATTGATGGGAATATTCAAGGTCAGGCTGGATGGGCTCTGAGCAACCTGGTCTAATTAAAGATGTCCCTGCTCACTGTAGGGGGGGGTTTGAACTAGATGACCTGTAAAGGTCTCTTCCAAAGCAAACCATTCTGTGATTCCATGAGTCCTCATCACACTGAGTGGGATTACTTTTTCAGTATTTGCGGCTTAAATTCTAATAGAGATTTCATTTTTCTCTCCACATGCTTCTATAAGCCATGAAGATTTTTTGTCCTAGAATCTTAAGCATTGTATTTTCTCTAGAAATGTTTAGATACCTGCAATTTTGAATATTGCACCTTATTCACTTGATTTATTTCACAGGCCTTTAAACTGAACCTCTGTCTTTCTAAAAAACGTCGTAACATTTTAAAATCAAACTAATGCAGTTGAAAGTAATGCAGTCAGTGGTAAAGTATACTTCAAACAGTGTTGAGCAAAGCCTCTTTTGGTAAATAAAAATTGTAAGCTGCTATTTATTCAAGAACTTGGTGTGACAGATTTGTGGAAAGAATGAAATACATTATTACAATACGTACATGCAGTATTACTGAATACAGTATATTTGTACATACATAGTATGTACACAACTTCATTTCATGTTTGTAAGTTTTTTCATTTGTTTTCACGTTTATTTTAAATGCTGAAAAACATAGAGGAAAGGTGTTACACGCTTTGCACTAGTAAATGAAGCACGCTCTAGTAACTATATTTCATATCTAAATCCATACTGTGAGTTGGTGCTACCAGAAATACATGTCTGTTAAATCTAGCCTTTTACTTTAATGTTTTTTCCTTTCAGATTTTGATTTTGTAGTTTAGATATTTGTCCTGAAAAGCATATACTGAAGTACTCCAAGTGAAACCAAAGGACTGATACTTTTCAAAGTATCCGTGACAGGTACAAGAGTTCAGTGCTGTGTACCTGCCTAAATGTAAACAAGCTTAACTTGTTGGTTTTGATTTTTTTCCTGTCAGTTTGACTATAGTAGTGTTCTTGAAATATTTACTCAGTGATAATTTTTTGTTTGCTTTTCATGTAGAGAGGTTAAATACATTTTCTCTAGGAAGCTTGGCAGAAAGCTAGGAGTTTAGCTCAAAGCAGAAATTGCATGGATTGGGAATATTATCTGTATTTTAATCCACAAAGACCTTTTGAAGGAAACAATACTGACACATTATCTAGATAGCAAAACTCTTAGATTTATTCTGACCGTTTCAGTTTTCTTTGAGTTTTAGTGATGAACATGACTTAGATGAGATGAAGGAACTCTTTGACATTCTTGTTTTTCAGCAACAGTGGAAGTACTCTACTCAAAAAAAAAAAGGGGGAGGGGGGGAAGGCAAATCATTGAACTGTAGAACTTGATGACATCAGTAGGCAGTGTTGAAAAGAGAGGATTTTTAAAAATCAGAATATTTGGATTGATTGCCAGGGAGCACATCTAACATGACCATCTTTGTTATATTATTAGAAAATAAAAATAAAATCTTAGAATGGTAGGGGTTGGAAGGGACCTCTGGAGATCATCAAGTCCACCCCCCCTGACAGATCAGAATCACCCAGGAAAGGCCACACAGGAACAGATCCAGGTGGGTTTTGAAAGTCTCCAGAGAAAGAGACCCCACAAGCACTCTGGGCAGCCTGTTCCAGGCTCTGTCGATTCACAGTTAAGAAGTTTCTCCTCCGTTTGAGGTGGAACTTCCCGTGTTCCAGTTTGTGATCATTGCCTCTCATCCTATCACAGGGCACTACTGAAAAGAGATGGGCCCCTTCTACTTGACACCCATCCTTCAGATATTTGCAAACATTCATAAGATCCCCCCTCAGGCTTCTCTTCTCCAGGCTAAACAACCCCAAGTCTCTCCTATTTTCCTCATAAAAGAGATGTTCCAGTTCTTTAATCATAAGTATATAAATGTGTATCTGAAAAGAAATTACAGGAATATATTGATTTATTCCGATGCCGTAGATTGACATAGGTTGACCTAGACAATGAGGCAAAACATTATTTTGATCCAAACTAATTGCAGAAGTCCAGGTTGAAAATGATTTTGGATGAACACCTGGGATACTCAACCAGTTGGATGCATATCATCTGGGAGTGGGAATAGTGCTAATAAAGAAAGGAATTATAGAAAGCTTGATCCGAATAAGAAAGGAAATTAATTGATTGTGGGTAACACTAAAGTTGTGTAAACAAAGATGTACATTGGTAAGGTAGTTGCTGAGTCGCTATAATGGGATCAGAGAAAAAGATTAAGATATGAGGAAACCTGTAAATTTACAGGGAAATCTGACACCAGCTCACAGGTTTGGTGGTAATATTGGCACCTGAAAAGAAAAGCGTCATGAGTAGATGGGCAAGTTATGGTGATGAGAGGGAGCATCTGAGGAGGAGGATGACGACGTGTACAAAAGGGCTGAGTTGATAGCAGCCAGCTTGGGCTTGTTTTGAGAGGATGGGTTTCAGATGAGCATGAAAATGTAAGTTTTGAGAGGTAGACTAATGTTTTCCTTAATTATGTTTGGAGACTGGATAGATACTGTTGTGTGGATGTCAAGCTGTGACACACTGGAAGAGTCTGGCTTAAGTGTCAAGATTTAGTATGGGTGCTTAGTTGGAAGACGGAGTGTACAGAGAACTCTTAACTTGGAGGCGTTACCGGTTCAAGCTAGGACTTACCTGAAAATACATTTTAGCCTTGTGTATGTTTGAAATACACATTAAAATGTACGTAGGACCCAGTTTTGAGCATTTCAGTGTGTAGACAGCTCAAGTTGTTTCATTTTGGTTCTTCCCTCTTCTTTTTAATCATAATGTTAACTTACAAGTTTTTAATCTTGATACAAACCTGGTATACTGATTAGGTCTTCAGTGATGTTGACAGTAACATACTCAGGTTTATTCTGTGTTCTGGATGTATCCTTCAAGTATTCACTACTAACCTAATCAGATTATTTATAACAGTCAGTTTACAAACTGCTTTTAAGTGCCAGCAGGATGTAATTGCATTGAAGTGTGGGCTTGCATTGGTGAATTTTTTTTTTTTTTTTTCCTTTTTGAGAAAAAGTCCGTTCATTTTTTGGTGTCATTAGCCAGTGCATTTCAGATACTAAACTTGCCCTTCCTATTCTTATATAACACAGGCGTGTCAGTAATTACTTTTCTGTGTCTTTTAAGAAGCACTTAGGGGCAAAATGTGTGTCAAATATTGCTCTGTAATTGAGTAAGAGCCTGTTTTTTTTTCTTTTCTGTGATTATGCTGCACCTTTTTTTGGGGAGAGTAAAGTATGCGCCTAGCTTCATGATTAGTTTCATTTTTGTTTGGATGACTTGGAACAAAGTTTGCCCTTGTTATATTAGGTCTTCAGACCTTACAAAGAAAATGCATTGTAAATGTCTTCACAGTTGCATACATGTAGCTAATGAGTCCCAAGAGACAGATGAAGACCACAGCACCGTGAACAGGATAACCTGTAATGAGCACACTGACCCTTTGCAAAAATTAGTCAGGTTTGAATTAATGCTAGGCAAACCTGTTTGAAGGGCTAAAGTAAGTCAACACAACAGGCAGCATGTATAGTATGGAAGAAGGTGTGGGAGGTGGAGGCAAACAGAAGATGAAAATAAAGAGATTAAGTTTAACATACTGTGCTGCAAATGACGGAAGCTTGTAAGAGTAATGTAATTAACCCTTAATGTATGAAAAATGGATTTTTCCAGAGGAAATTCCTTCATTCTAAGCTCCTGGATTGTTTATGCTTTAGGCACAATTTTAGTCTATCTACTGTTCTACCATAATCAAAACAACCTATATGACTGACCCAGTGTTCAGTCGGGTGATGTAACAATCCCAGGCAGAGTGGGTTTGGTTGCTGGAAGAAGTGGTCTTGAAAAAAAACTTTGGAAGTGCTAATAGTACTCACTGAGTACCAGCTGCATCTTGAAGTGTTAGTCAGAGCTCTGACTTCTGGAGCACCTGTTGTAGCCAGTGGAAGGAGCTCAGAGATCTCTAGAAGATATTCTTTGGTTATATTTGTGCAGATAATCCGCTGAATATTCCTAATGGTATTTTCAGAAGAATTGCAAGTTGGAAGATGGCTGTGACTGCAGCAGGTTTCATGTAAATGCCAAGAGACTAGGAAGTATGGGACAAATGAAGAGGACTGAGGATCAAAAAGCCATTATGATTTTACAGTGGATGAACAGGAGAGGAGACAGTGGTATAGAAGGCTAAGAAAAACTCCCTAAAAGCGGGCCTAAATATGGCCAGTATTCTGTTGTGTCTTAATCTCAAGAGAGATTTTACGTAGGAAACTTGAAATAGTGTTAGAACTTTTTTTGGTTTCAAAACAAATGGATCATAGCTGAACACCTGAAAGTGATATGAAGGCAGCATGTTGCTGAAGATCAAAGGCTACTATTCCCTGCAACTTTTTTTTTTTTTAAGTAACCTGTGTATAGCACTCATTTTCCTTGAAGACTTCAGTTCGTCTTCCACTCCCCAAGTTAACTAGGTATTGACTTGAAGTAATGGCAGACTAAGAAATGTAGAAATGTAGGGTTTCAGATAGTCGACTCAAACTACACTACACTTTCCAAAATACCAGCAGTAAAATTTAAGTTCTTCTGTGTATAGAAGAAACTTCTAGTGATAAAAGTGAACCAGAGATAGCTTTACCAATGTAAATGCTGCTTGCTCAGTGCTGCCTGTGTATTTAAAGACATGGAGGAAGGGGGCAATCTGTAGCAGTGGAGCCACAAGGTAGAAAGCAAAAATCTAGATGCTGTTTTTTTCTGGACCAAAGAATGGTGGGCAAACCAGAAGAAGAATTTTTCTTTTTGGCAGCTGTTATCCTGTCTTTCTAGATGGAAGATAGAAGTCTATTAGATACATGATGAAAGTTGATTTCCTTTGTGTGGCCTATTGTATTCTTCTACTTCTCTGCGTAACTATCCAGACCTGCTTATTTTATCTGACCAAAATTAAGTGACCAGCCTTCTTCATGTTAACGGCTGTGCACCACAGTATTAACATGTCTAAAAGCACAAGATCTAGGCCACAGGTGCCCTGGGAGTGGTCTGCAGGCAGGAGATGATGGGAGTTCTGTTGAGTCCCACCTACCGCTTTAGGATGGGGCTGATTTGGAGAAGGCATGCAGCTAGACTGCAAGCTCTCTGTCATCAAACGGTGCTGTTCTGCTTTCTTCAATATGTGGAGGATTCTGCTTGTGGGCACCTGGGACTTATAGAAAATAATAGATGATGGGGTTTTTTATTTCTTTCCTCTCCACCTCATAACTTTTTCACAGTGGGAACCTAAAATCTTGAATAGCATCAGTGAAAACTTGACTTGATGTGAGTAAGGTCTGGTGTTAATTAATCCAGATTTCCCAATTTTTTTTTCTTTTTTTTTTTTTGGTGTGTCTTAGAATTTCACAAAGTAATTTCACAAAAGCTGTGTTTGCAGGTTGTATTTTATAGCTTTTATCAGTAGGAATCCCTAATTCCATTCTCTCTGAAATGTTACTGTAGTTTTGGTTTTTTTTTCCCTTATGCAAACAAGAAGAGAGATGTCAGATCAGTTCTGACATAGTGTGTGGATTAGATTTCCAGTGTGGGAGAAACCCTTCTCCCCCAACAACATGGTCTTTGGAGTTGCATATTTTTAGTGTGAAACCTTAAAACAATTCTGTTTTGCTGAATGCACCTGAATGTATGTGCAGATACAGCTTTTTGGTTTTCTTGGTAATACCCACACACTCTGTTATCTCTGAGAAAACAGTGAGGGGGAAAAAAATGAAGAAAACATGTGAAAGAAGTAGACTAGATCAACTGCTCATTGGACAATGCTTAACTGTCCACCAGAATTCCTATCATAGTCCCTTCTACATTTATACAGGCACCAAAAGGAGTCTTTTGTCTTGATAAGAGGCGGGAAGAAAGACAGCTTTTGCTCTCTGATTTTTCTTTCACCAGGAGGTAAAGAGACAGTTTATAGAGTTTTAACCGTCAGAGTTATTAATAGTAACAAGTCTTTAAGGGTGATTAGCTTACCTCAGTGTGTATTGATAGGGTTCAAGTTGTGCAATCTGGAAACCTGAAGTAGGATGCAGATGGGTGTGCATCCCCTAACACATTAAATACAGCTGTTGGGGTAAGGTTGAGAAACACATACCTGCTTCAGCCAACGTCCATCTTTGAAGTTTAATATCCTTATTTATAGGAAGAGAAGGGATATACACACACCTAAAAATGGCTTTTTTTTTTTTTTTTTAGTGTTGTCATTCAGTAATGAAGGTTATGACCAAAATAATATCTTTTAAGATCTACTTAGTACAAAGGAATTCTAGCTTGGAAAATCCATAAACGGTTGATCACTGGAAGAGTAAACCTGGGAGATGTCAGTGTACACTTCTTGTGTTTTTGTGCACTTGATATCAGCATCAGCTCTGGGAGATGCAGTTCCAGTTGAGATAGACTCACAGCATTTTCCCTTGTATACAAAATGGTTTAGAATGAAGAACTGGATGAGAATCTATGAAACTGTAGATCTACCTGAGATAAAATTGTGTTGCTTTTACTAGTCTGTCCTGAGTATGCAGAGTGGCTGTGTGTGTTCAAGACCTACAGTCTGATATCAGGTAAGATGAAAATGCCCTTGGAATAATGTGATTTTTAGGGTGTGGTGGCGATCCAGAGACAAAGACAACCAATATATTGTAACAGAATCAGAAAGAGGGTATTTCTTACTCTAATATCCTGAACATTAATAGTGGAAATAACATTTCCACTAGTCAAATAAGCTCTAGAATTCTATACTGTATTTGTTATGGGACTGAATGATCTCATTTTGAAAAGCAGAGCTGTAGCTTTAAATACCTCTCTTTCTGAAGGGAGGTTTTGCTGTGGCAGGCAAACAGTAATAGTACTTATTTTTTATCAAAATAGTCTGTAATGCATTTTCTTTGGCAGATGCCCATATTTAATTGTGACTTCTGTGCCTGAACCTAAGTATCGAAAAGCTCTCCATCCCAAGGAAGAAGTTTCTTTATCACTGACACTGTTAAGAGATATTCCTGACTGTAGAAAGCTAATGTATTATTTGAGAAAAGCACATAATTTTTCTTTTGGAACCTCTTACCTGATTCTCTTGCTACATGAAGTGCATCATGGAAAAAAAAAACCCATTTCTGATGAGTTATGTGTATCTGTTACTTTTCCCTGCCATAGTTAGCTATAGCACTAGAAAACGAACCAAGACAGACAGAACAGCTTCTTCAGTTTTGGCATATTGATTTTTTTTTAGTCTGCATGTGAAAATCTTTGGTTTTGTTAAGGTAAGGATAAGAAACTTTGAAAGAGGTGATAGATGCCACTTTATTGTCCAGAACTTGAACCATGTCAATAAATATTTAAGTGTTATGAAATTGAAGTAGTAGAATGTTGGAACATTGCATAGATTTCAGCAGGATCTAATTTTTATTATTGCACTATTTATTTTCCACTTCCCCTGAAAATGCTTTCCCCTGCTGAAATGGAGAAGTTTGCTGTCTTGCTCTGTTTAAACATCAAAGAGGTACATGAAACTGGGGGTTCTCTGATTTGCTTTCTGCATGAGTTGCCTTCCATGACCCCCTCTCCTGCTGATGTTATCATGCTTCCATTTGTTTCCAAATGGAAATTCTACATTTCTGAACACCATTACAGTTTTCACTTACTTACTACTTTGTCTCTTTATCATCATAATTGCCTATTTTAGCTGAAGGCATTTCTTGGGATAAAGCTCAGTTTCTTATATTATCTTCTGGTAGCCTAGAAAAATTCTCTTAACCTTTTCTATGTCCTCTTCCATCTTCTGTTCTGTTTCTCAGCTTTCGGGGTTATTTTTTCTTGACTGCAGCTGTTTCTTTTTACTTGCCTCTAAGAAATTTGTCTTCTTCCTAGTTACGCGAAAACAAAAAAAAAAAGGGTTGAAAAATGTAACATGCCAGCTTCATAAGCCTTTTTCAGTGATGACGAGAGATGCATCTCTTTAATTTTTCTAGACATTGAAAAAAAAGAAAGCTTTGTATGATGATTAAAGTGAACAATGTTAATGGACTAATGCAATGTCTGCGTAGCTGCAGCATTTGCAGAGCTCTTTCTTAGCCCTGAAAAGTCAAAAGGCTGCGTGCTGTTAACTTCCATCGGCATAGGTTCAGTTGTGTGCTTACTGTAGTATTTATGGAGCTGGTTTTTTGTTTTTTTTTTTTTTTTTTTTGTAGTACTATTAAAATACTATAAATTACTAATAAGGCTTTTCTTTGGTTCATGCTGGTAGCTATTTCACCAGTATTTAGCTGTTTCATCAGTATTAAAACTCACACCAACATCTATAACAACTTCTAGCAGGTCCAGCAGGTTGAGGGAGGTTCTCTTCCCTGTCTACTCTGCACTAGTGAGACCACATGTGGAGTATTGTGTTCAAGTCTGGGCTCCCCAGTTCAAGAGAGACAGGGAAATACTAGAGGGAGAGCTATGAGAATGATTAAAGGACTGAACATTTCCCTTATGAGGATAGGCTGAGAACCCTAGGGCTGTTTAGCCTGGAGAAGAGAAGCCTGAGGGGGGATCTTATTAATGTTTACAAATATCTGAAGGATGGGTGTCAAATAGAAGGGGCCCGTCTCTTTTCAGTGTTGCATGTGATAGGACATGTTGTAATGGTCACAAACTGGAACACAGGAAGTTCCACCTCAATATGAGGAAAAGCTTCCTTCCTATGAGGGTGACAGAGCACTGGAACAGGCTGCAGAGATGTTGTGGAGTCTCTTTCTCTGGAGACTTTCAAAACCTGCCTGGAACTGTTCCTGTGTGGCCTTTCCTGGGTGATCCTGCTCTGTCAGGGGGGTTGGACTCGATCTCCAGAGGTCACTTCCAACCCCTACATTCTAGGATTCTAGAGCAGGGACACCTTTCATTAGATCAGGATATTCAGAGCCCCCACCCAAAAACTTCCAATGATAGGGCATCCACAACTTCTCTGGACAACCTGTTCTAGCATCTCATTACTCTCATGGTAAAACATTTCTTCAAGTCCAATCGAAACCTACCCTCTTTCACTTTCAAACCATTGCCTCTTGTCCTGTTTCTTACAAGTGACATCTTTCTCATAAACCTCCCTTATATATACTGAAGGGCTGTAACAAGGTCTCTCTTAAGTCCTTTGTATAGGATAATATTAATTCCCTGAAAGCAATTCTTCCTTTTCCTGGGAAGTCTGGTTGTACACTAGTATGAATACTTCATAACTATGTAGATGGTTACTTTCTATTATTATTTTTCAATCACCTACCTACCTCATTTACTTAAATTTTATAAGTGACATATTAATCAGAAAAATCTTTAGTCACAAATCCTGGATATTGCTTCTTAATCTTACTTAATTTTTAGCTAGACTTAGAGATCCCCAAAAAGGTGGTTTATGCTATGTTGGCCTGGTTGCTGTTTTTTGAGCCTGAAATGACCTGAGATTTGGCTCACTTAGAATTTGAGTGGGTTTTGAAAGGAGATGATGTCACGACGCTCATTTCTCGGGAGACCTCATCCGGTTTTACATGGGCTATTTTAGCCACAGGCTTATAGCTAGGGATATTTATGTTCTTGAGGAAAGTAGCTTCTTCCAGCTGTGGGACAATGTAGTTGTTCTATAATTTCTAGTTAAGGTCAAATTTTACATATTACTGATAAAGCATAGTTGAAGTTGAACAAAGAACTTCCTCACTGCGAATTTCTGTGCCTTTATTTAAGGTGTATGAGTCTTTATTTAATAATTATTTAGTAATTAATGGGGTTAGGCATTTTCTACTAGGTGGGGCACATTTTTTTGCTGTTCTGCTTGCTTACGAATTTTATGTTAGGTCTTACTTTGCTCTACCTCTGTTTAGACAGATCTAACTGTGAAGTTGTCCGTGTTTACCATGCTATTGAAGTTTAAAAATAAACTAAGTATAGTAGTATCTTTATACTAAGTAAACAAACAAACAAACAAAATCAAAACAACAAAACCAACCAAACACCAAACCAGACAACACAAAAAACCTGGATATACTGGAAAATATTTTCAATGTGATGTTTATTTACCAGTCTGTGGTATGGCATGCATAATATAACATAATGATGCAGCTTCTGTTGAAACTTGTTTCTAGTTGAATTTGCAGTATGGTTGGGGTTGTAGCAAAACAAAAGGAGTTTGGTATCTGCTGTGAGGAGTCTGCAGCAAAAAGTTGCAGCTGTATGAGCTGTCATAGACTGTGGACAGGTTGTTGGGACTCTGCCAGTAAAAATAACATAAAATCTATTCCTGTTTGTACATCTGGATTTACTTGCTGCAAGAGTTTGGCACTAAATCCAAATGTAACACTATAATTTTAATTATTTTCTCCTATGCTTCTTGCCTGTTGTGGGAAAAAATCTAGGACTGCTTTCATTAACTTCTCTTTTTCTGTAGAAGTATGGTTACCAAAGTGACTTATGCTTGAATACCATGTGACAGTTCATTTGGATACGTATGCAATTTTTATACAGAAAATAAAAGGTGAAAATTGTATTTCTATCATTTTAAATATTAGTTTTCCTAAAAGTGGACTTTTGAATTCTTTATTGAATATCTTATAAACTCCTAACTCTCTTTACCTTTCTGGTGTACTCACAAATTCTGCAATTGTTCTTTTATCCTAATTCCAGTTTGTTCAGAATGTACTGATATCTATGTTAGGAACTATGATTTGTAATTCTGGTTTTGGATTGTTTTTTCTTTTTTCTTAATACTGAAAGATTCATCTTTTAAAAGTTACCTGGTTCTGTTTCACCTCCCCCTTTTATTGTGTCTTCTCCTGCCTCTGCCTTTGCAAATCCATCTGTGCACTTTTCTTTAAAAGTCCCAAAGGCTTAAGAAATGTCCTATTTCGTTTGACATAAGTTTTGTTTACATTAGTTTGACAGGTGATGGTTTGATTTAGAATTGCTTCTGCAACCTGAAAATCTTTTGAATGATGACGTATTTCCCTTTCAGTTTCAAATTCTACTGACATCTTAAAGTTATGCATCAGTAACTAAAATCATTGCATTATCTGATATTTATGATTAACATATGATAGATTTGGATAAATCACAGACTAAGTGCTACATTACCTACCAGCTAAACCAGGATGAATACTCTTTTTTTTTTTTGGTTTAAGAAAATAGCTTTTGCTATTCTTTGGCCTATTTCAGAGGCAGCAGCTAGAGGAATACAGTCTAACTGAAGCATAAAATGAGTTCTGTAATTCTTTTTACCTGGTTGATATCTGCATACCTGTTCACTCCTACAGAATAAAAAAAATCCCCAACCAGACAACCCCAAAATCTTCTTCTACATCTGAGCACTTTAAGTTCCTATCCTTAACAAACTAAGGGCACCGACCAAGTTTAGTATCTTTGTTCAGAGATGCAGTCTCCTCCATGGATATTCAGGTTGCTGATTATGAATGAATAGGAAGAAAAAAATAAAACTTTTAATGCATTCGAACATTTTTTTCTTTTTGCTTTTCTTTTTTTTTTTTTTTTTTTACTTTTTTTAATAATGGCAGGTACAGTGCTCTGCAGTGCTCCTTCCTGAATGCTTGCCAAAACCCTTGCCTTTGAATTCAAACTGTTTTCATCCAGTTAAGTTTGGTCGTTTAAATGAGAACAAGTGTTGAGTTGCCTTTAGCCCCGGTTTTGCTTATTGTGCTTTAATTTTCTCTTGAATGAAGTGGAATTTTCTTGCATTTGCACAGGTATGGTTTGCAGATTTTCTTGTTGTGTGTGCTTCCCCCCCCGCAAGTCTTCGGGAAACTTAACGGTTTTAGCTGTGACTTTTCTTGAGGTCTTGAGTATATTCAATTTGAAATTTAAAACTTAGTTCTAGCGGTGAAAGAACAAGCCCACACTAAAATTACTGTGCATGTGAAATCTTCCAAATTACAGTAGTTGATACAGTTGTAATCCTAACAAGAATAGAAATTGAGTCACTTGGTAGGAAGCCCATTATTTTTTGCATGTATGTAAGTAGATGCAAAAGTGCATGGATATAGTTTTCATTTTATTTAATGAGGAGGAAGTTACTGGTAAAATTTTTAAACCCTTTTTCTTGGAACCGATATCCATGCTGATATTTATATCTGAGATTTACAAATGTGTAAGCTTCCTTGTAATTAAGTTGATCTACAAAAATATTTGCATTAAAAATAGTTGCAATTATAAGTATATCCATCATACCTGATGAGGGCAAAGCCAACCAGTTGATTTGCCGTGTGTTGGATATTTTTTTTGTGTTTGTGGTTTGTTTTTTTTTTCCTCAACTCTCAGACACTGAGAGTGGAGAAGAACTTGATCAGAATGTGGGTTGTATAGTTCTGTTTTTTTCCACTGCACCTGCACAAGACTTACTTTGCTGTAAGGAGTTACTTTTCATGACCTTTCTGAATGTCATTAGCTTTTCCCATTATTTTGCCCTGGTGCTATTGCTAAACGACAATAGGCACTTGCATCAGAGATCATAATTTTCCTAAGTTCTGCTTTATGAGTTCAATTCATCAGCCAGGTGCATTAATAAATCTTTTGTGTTGTGGCTGGCAAGTTCCTGTACAAAGGATGTGTTATGATCTTTGATAATTTGTAAGTTACTGTTATTCCCACTCCCAAGTAACATTGTTGAAATCACAGAAAAATAATCAGGTATGAAAAATTTTTTTTACTGCTACCTGCAATCCAATTTTACTGCTTGATGCAGAAAGTCTGTTCTCTTGTTTTGTATTCCACTGCTGAAAATGCCAAAGTATTAATGAAACTTCCATGTATCATTTAGTTCCTGCTGAACCATACTCTTGACAAATGTCAGTTTTAATCCTAAACTTGTCTTGTGAAGTAAAGCTCTACTGTAAAGAAATCCACCATCAAAGGCCATTCAGTGTAAATGTTCTTCAAAGCATCAGCTTTACTGCTTTTTTTTAATACAAGCTCTGAAAAATTTCTTACTTGTTTCAGCAGTTATTTGCATTGTTTGAGAACTGAAGACTCTGATAATAGTTCTTTAGACATTGAAAAGACATAATTGAAGCCTAATATATGTAGAAGCTAGTTTAAAAAATATTGTCCAAGCTTTGATAAAATTCAGTGACTGCAAGTATAAATCTTTTATTCTGTTAAGTTTATAGACAAAAACTCAGCATATGTGTTCTGGCCATCCATATGCTTGTCCTAAGGAAAATTTGCCTGAAACTTGTTTTCAATGAACAGCAAAATACTTGGCTGTTAATTAAGCAACAAAAGCTGAAGGATTCTTGATGGTAAAGACAACAAAAATCCTTCTGCTGCTAAGTACATAAATCCACTTTTCTATAATAGATTTAAATGGAAAAATTTCAGCCCTATCAGCTACTTCTATGCATGAAATTACATTGGACAACATGTTATGTAATGCATCACTAGTATGAAAAAGTTCCACATCGAGGTTGCCTCTACTTCCTGCTAAGCTTGCTAACAACTTTTGTGTACCTATAGCTGCTCTACTGTGTTGATTGTCTCCTTAGTCTGACTTTTATCAATTTATAAAAATCCTTCTTGGAGTAAAGATGTCAGTCTCTACTCATCATTGTGCTTGATGCCTGTACTAAGCCCAGTTATCCCCCTCTGCCTAGTTTGCTGGCACGGGTTCCAAGTTTTTTGCAGAAGGAGCTCCCATAGGTGCTCCATAAACACAAAATGGTCTTGTTCTCACCTGGGGCCTCTATGTGCTATGTAAAGGAAGTAGCTGACTGCTTTCTGTAGGTGATTATCATGGTTCTTAGCTTATGTTTTACCTATTTGTAGATGCTTCTCTTTGTCTTCTTTGTACTCTTGACCTACAGTGAAAATGTCATGAGTTTTTATTTCACGTGTATTACTCCTGTGTCAGGAGTAGTAGTTTCTTAGAACAGACAGACTTCCATAAGGGGGCTAACAATTCTTGGTTTTTTTATGAGAGGTATTCTGTTATTCTAAATAAGCATGATGTTGCAGAAATGCAAAAGTGCTTTTCTGTATGAAGCTTTGATGTTCTGATACATTGTAATTGCAAAGTCCCCCAGCTGTAAACATTCTGGTGCTGTACATCTCAGATTAGATTTAAAACGTAATAAACTAGTTGTTATGATGCCCTTTACTTGAAAAGATAAATAAGGTGTAGGGGAAAATTGTGTCACTGTCCAAAGTTGTTTATCGGTAGCTATATATTGGTTACCACACTGTGCAACAAGGTTCAACAGCAGCTGAAATACAATTCAGTTTAAGAAAAAGGAAGGGAGAGTGATTGAGAAAAACTTTGTTTCCAACTGGTGAAAAGACAAATATAAACCAAAGCTGCAGTATTGTGGACTACATATTACAGGCTCAAAGGGTTTCAGAAGTGCTCTATTTATTATGTTCTTTTGAAAGATTGTTTCTAGTTCCAGTGCTCTGAACTAGGCTGAGTTACCTGAACCCATGGGAGAAGTCATATTTTAATGACATGAATGGTAAAAGTTTGCATGTTTACTTTTTTCTTCTTGTGTAAGACCATTTGTTAAGAATGTGTGGTGCAGTGGTATTTTTTTATTTTATGTGTATGCACATGTAGAACAAACAGTACATCATCTTCCCTCCTTCCCTTCTTCCTTCTCCTGTAACCAGCTGTTAATAATTTTCATGTGTTAAAATTAAATTTCTCTAAAAATGCATGAAATTAAATGGGTGTTCTTGGTCACACAGCAGGAAAAGATGGGTAAGAGTATGCTTTTTTGATTTTCAGCAGAGTTGTTTCCTTCTGTATAACTCAAAAGATTATTTTTGTTGTGTGTATATTTTTTTTTTAGTTGTCAGTAAGTTACTGCTGATGATTGATAATAAGTTACTGATTAATTAAGTCTTATCTCCCTCAAATATCTCTTGAATTAAGCACAGTTTAGGTCAGTAGTGCAGAGCTAATAGTGCTCATGTGATCTTGCTGTAATTTGCCTTTAATCTTTAAAGTCCACTTAAAATTTTTTGAAGGCAGATTTAAGAATTTGGAAAGCATTTCTAAGTTACATGCTTGAGTCCTGTCCGAGTCTTCCTTCCCAGGAGCCTTGACAGCTAGTTTTGGTCGTGCTGGGAAAGAGAGGCAAGTGGACTTGACTCTGGAAGTGTCTGTGTATGTTGATTAGTGGTACCGTCTCAGCAGTAGTTATGTTTTATAATGCTTCAAGTGGCTGAAGTGAAAAAAGGCAAAATTGTACATCAGCAACCTCCTAATTTTATGTTTTGTTTTTCCCTAGCAGAAGTCATTTTTGTTTCCCAAATGTTATTAAGCAATACTGATTGAAATCTGGCATAATTGTAAAAAATAAAATCAAAATATGGACATGTAGAATCTAGCCTGTCTTTTCTTTTCCATCATACAGGCCAGTCCCTCACCTAGTGAGGTCCCTGCTACTGCCTGGTAGCACTTGATGCAGATTGAATCTTGTACCTCAGCTCTACTTTGTGAGGGCACAGCTTGACGTGCCTTCCTCTTGGCCCAGCCAAGGGGCTTGCATGGAGGAGAGAGGCAGGACAACCTAAGGTGCAGCAGAAGTACTTCTATAGCTGTGTGGTGAACAAGTTCAAAAACTTGTTAAGGTTGGAAAAAAAGGTTGGTTTTAGCTAGATGATATTTCCAACTGGCTTCACTTGGAAATGGTGCAGAAGCTTGCACCAATTTGTTGTAACTAGTATAGCAGAGGTCCATCCAGCTGCTTAGCAGCACATTATTTAATCCTGGTGATTGAGGCTTAAGACATTTTTGATGGAAGGCATCATCACATCTTGCTTTTTAGACATCTTGTTTGTGTCATCTCTGTAGTTGTTACGGAATTGAAAAAGTTTTTGAGTAGGTACCTAATTAAGAATAAGATAACTTAATATGTTACTGACAAATACTTAATCCTGCACTGAGCTCTGGATACTTGAAGGCTTTGCTGTAGAACCACTAAATTCTCACTGAAAGCTGTTATATACCCCAATATCTATTGGACTAGACTTTGATAATGCTGCTAATAAATCTGCACTGTACTTGCATATAAAGGTCACTGCGTAATAGTGTTATGCTGCATAACGTCATGGCTTTAGTCTACCTTATTCCAGTTTTATGTTTGTAAACCAAATATAATAGAAATGGAATAAACCAGCATATGGCCATTTGCTCCTTGACCTGATGTCTTTAAGTCCTTTGCATTTTGAATTCACACTACCGTTTCCTAATAGCTGTGATCTTCTTTTTCTCCTTTTCCATATGCCATCTCACTTCCTAATCAAATTTTGAGGGTTTTTGTAAGGTTACAAGGGTTGGATTTGTCACTCGGGATTTGGCTTACGTGGGTGAAACTCACTTCGCTACAAGTTTACTGTAACTTGTCTTCCAGTCTTTATGTTTTCATGTTTTTTTCTTTTTTTTAAGACCTATAGCTTAATGTATTTTTTCTTTAACTGATTTTCATTGTATAGAATATTAATACCCATTAACGATTTTTTTTTGTAAAATATTTTTTTTTGTTTTATTTTTTAATCTTTCAGATTGTGTCTTTTGCTAAATTGCTCATTGGACAACAGAATTTGTACCAGTTCTGAGAGCTGGTTTAGATGCTTTATTTTTTCTCTCACAAGCTTTTGTGAGAAGTGATTACTGTTCCTTTCTCATGACACTTGAGGTGAATGGCCTCCAGCATTTTGATCTCAATTCCAGACAATAATTTTGTCGATAAGTAACTTAAAGCTATTTTTAAACAATACATGCAGCAGAGAATTGACTAGATGTGTTATTAGGGGTGCGAACCTGTCATGTTCAGAATTTAATGAAGTGTATAATTCTGTATATTTATCTGCCAAAATCTTTGCATAATGATTTTCTAAAGCCCTTTACAAATAGAGATATTTTGGAGTTGGGTAAAAAATCCTTCTGGAAGAGAAAGATCTGGAATATACCTCCAGGATGAAGTTTTGAAAAACATGTGCCTATGGTTTCATTTCAGAAGTTCTCATGAAAAATTCATCTTGGGGAAGAGGGAAACAGAAGTAGAAATATCTATTTCATCTGAATTCTGTTAATTTGTATTCATTGCTTCCTATTTCAGAAACTCAATTCTCAAAAGAATTTTGAATTACAAGATAGAAAAAAGGTAGTCAGTGAGTATAGTCTTGGGAAAGCACACGAGAGATAACAGTTTAAAGGAATGGTATTATCTTGAAATGCTTACTTGCGTTTGAAAATGTTGTGCCTATTTATAGTCACTAGACACATAAGCTTTATGGTGGCCAGTGGGCATGAAGACCTACATTCCATCTTGCACTGTTCTTCTGTAGCAGTTTCGAAGATTCATCAGTCCTTGCAGCACATGAACTATTGAATTCCCTTTGAGGAAAAAGAAGGTTTATTGTTCCTGGGTGAGCAAATGCAAGTCACTGATATATCCACTGATATATCTGAAAGTAGAAGTTAATTTGCTGTATATGATGCTAGAGCCTAATGTGCCACACTGATAACAGGTAAAGGATGAATTATTGTCCATTATTGTCCATGTTCCATTAAAATGGAATGCCTTAGGAAGTACAGATAGTCTATACTAAATCCTGGAGCTACTTGCTGTACCTCAGTATCTTCGAGCTCGATCAGGAATTGTATGCCGATTTTTGTGGGTGGAGGTGGAGTACAAATGCATTTGCCAAGGACAGTAGTATTTCACATGAAATTACAATGTACTGTGGCCAGCAGTGTGCTTTTTACATTTGGTTCCAGGCTAACATTAAAAACCACGTGGCATTGCAGTTCACAGTGTTCACAGTCTAATTTACACTATGACATTCTTTCAGTAAAAGGAAAGAAATGAAGCATGTTGGCTTATCAGTAAATTGTGTTTGAATGAGAATGTCAGTGTTGTGAATATAGTTCTGTATATGGTGATGTGGAATTTTTCATGGTTCTAAATGTGAACTTTGACAATATGGCCTTGTATCATATTTGCATGTTAAAACTGAACTGGAACAACAACATTCAGCTTTGTGAAAGCTTTGCATTTACAAGAAATATATGGAAATAGAGTATCAGGCAGGATGCCAACCACCACTTCATAAAATATAAGACTACCAGTGCAGTTGAATTTACAAAGTTCCTTAACAGAAATCTTTTTATGGGGATCCCAGCAGAATGCTTTTTATACAGGAGCTATTCTCGGTAGGTTTAACGGGAATGAATATTCAGTGCTGATGCTGTCTATGGTGATCTTGAAAGAGAAAAATCCTTAACTTCCACATCATGTAATCACAGAGCAGCTGAGGTTAGAAGGGACCTCTGGAGATATCTAGTGCATGCCCCTTGTCAAGGGTGGGTGAACTACAGCAAGTTGCCCTAGATGATGTACAATCTCCAAGGATGAAGACTGAACACTCACTGGGCTGTTCCTGTAGTGCTGAGCCTTAATAACAGTGAAAAAGTGCCTTCTAACATTTAAATGGAATTTCCTATATTTTAGTTTGTGCATATTGCCTCTTTTTCTGTCACTAAGCATCACTGAGAAGAGTCTGTCTCTGTCTTCTTCACTGCTCATTACCTAGCTCCTCTGTGATGGAGCACCTCCTTTTCCTCTGACCATTGTGTTCTTTCCATTTCTCACTTTTCTCCTGCCACCTTCTCCTCTCTCTCTCTAGTGTTTTCTGCCCTTAAATATGTTTTCACAGAGGCCTCACAAACTCCAGTGATGGGCTAATAAGCTTTGGCCTGCAGTGGAGCTGTTCCAGGACTGACTGGACCAGCTGTGACTGGCACATGGCAGCCCTTTACCTTTTGCACTGAAGCCACCTCTGCAGCCTTTCACCCCTCCCAGACCTCGCCACATATATTCAGTTGACTCATTTTCTCTAGCCCATTGAAGTCCCTCTGAATGGTAGCACAACCATCTGCTCTGTCAACCACTCCTACAGAATCATCTGTAGAATTGCTGAGTGTATGCTCTGTACCATCACCACCCCGGTCCTTAATGAAGAGCAGTATTAGCACCACTTTTGACCCCCGGGTGCTCCATTAATGTAACTGTTCCCCACCTGGAGTTTGGGCTGCAGATCACAGTTCTTTGAGCCTGGCAGCTCAGCCTATTTTCAGTTAACCCATGTCCATTTATTTGTCTGTATTTCACAATATGTCTGTGAGGACGTTAAGGGAGACAGTGCTGAAAGCCTTGCTAAAATCAAGATAACTAACATTCTCTGCTCTCCCCTCCTCCGTGTTTCTAGTTATTTCATTGTAGAAGGCTATCATGTTTGCCAAGCATGATTCTCCTTTATAAATACATGCTATTTCCCATAACCTTCCTCTCCTTCATGTACTTGGAAATTGTTTCCAGGATTATTTGCTCTGTCACCTTCCTAAAAATTGAGGTGAAGTGACTGGAATGTAGTTCTCTGTATTTTTCTATCTTTTTTTGAAGACGGGAGTAACATTTGCTTTTTTACAGTCTTTGTGAACCTCCCTTGATGGTCATGACCTTTCAAAGCTAATCTGAGAGGGGCCTTGCGGTTATACGGTCCAGCTCCTTCAGCACTTATGGACACATTGATCCCATCAGGTCACATGTACCTGTGTATGACTAGCTTGCTTAAGTCTTCCCTAACCTGATCCTCCTCCAAAGATAAGTGTTCCTTTCTCCAGAAAAGCATGGAAGAGCAATGAAGCAGCCTCTTTCTACAGAGTTTCAAGAAAGCTGGTGTCCATAACCCAATAGTTCAAGATTAGTGAGTCCATTGTTTTGATAGGGTGTGGAATGTCAATATCTGCACTCCCGGGTGCATGCCAGTCATACCCACTGATCTCTCTTTCTGTTGCACACAACTATCTCAATTACTTGCAACTATCTTTATTGGGAAAAAGAGTGAAGATTTGCTTGTAAGGTGAAAGCTTAGCCATTTGAGTGTGCAGTCAGAACTAGCTTCAAATATCCACTCAGGTGGGAGGGTCTACATTAAGTGAAATTAGACAAAATATAGTTCTAGCTATGGCGATCATAAGTTTTTTTCTTAGAATATTGTCAAATCCCAATGCCCAGAATTTTCTGTTTAGTTTAAAACTTTACTCAAAATTCATTCTAGCAAAGTTCATAGTTAGGCATTAGTATCCATGTCTTTAGTTTTTGTAAGATACTCCATAGTCACAGTCGAGGCTGGATACTGAGTGAATGGACGTTGGATTCACTGAAAATGTTCATTATCTGTGTGGCCAAAGATAGTAACAAGCTCTTTGAAATGAAGTAAAATTTTAAAACTCATCTAGCCTGAGTTGTGCATTGGTTGTACTTAGATTGATGAATCTTGGAGCTATGCAGGGAAGTAACTTGCCTGCCTCAGTCAGGGCAAAGATGTGCCTACCTAGAGGTTTTGGATTAGATTAACAGTCAGGGCTGTTCAGTTTAATAGCAATTCCACCTGATAATTTGATGAAATTTGATGCATGAGTTAAGCAAGGGAAAGTAATTGGGATTTACATGAAGTATTGTGAATTTTAGTTTTACAGATGCTGTCTACTGGAATAATGGATGTGTCCAAATATCATGGCTGTTTGAGCAGGCTACTTTAGTGAGAAAAAAAACAGAAGTTACTTACCTAAATGTGTGATTTCCTTTTCTTGAATGATAATGGTGCTAAACTTAAATTATTATTCTTGGTTAAAATGTAATTTACTATCTGAAACTTGGCTGAGTTCAACTTGAAACTAAATGTGCAGTTGGTTGTTTAAGAAAAGTGACAAAAGCTGCTAAAATATTCAGCACTAAGAATATCTTTTGACTACTTAGATACTTCAGGAGCAGTGGCTGAATGGGATAGTCATGGTCATTGTAATGCACTACAACCTTCTCCTCTCTCCCATTATGTTGTTTATGTCATGCTTGAATGAAAATATATTTTAGTGCCCTGAAAGCCTCTTTGCAGCTTTAAACTTTCAGCAGATGGGAACATTAGAGGAACATTTTTGCCTTTTGCTTCTTCATTGAACTGAGGATGCCACAGGACTGCAAAAGGATTCAGGCAAATTGTAGAACCTTCCTTGCCCTACTCTTGAGCAGCCCACGCTATTAACAACCGTCTTGGTGGTGTCAGAGATGTCATTAGCTAGTTGTGGGAGATCCATTCAACTATGCTAATTATTTCAGCAAGTTCTATTCATGAGCTGTATAAACACTGGAGATTAAGGAAGTAGTAGCTATTCCAGAAGGGCTTTTGCATACAAATCTGTTTCTGCACATTCATGTTTCAATGCTGACTGCAAATATCTACAGTCAAACTATGAATTGGACACTGCTTAGCCGTAAGGATATAAACCAGCTACTTTTTCCTCAATCAAGTCTTTTAAACTCTAGTTCATATAATACCCTGATCTTAGTGGAAAGAGAAAGGACCAGCTTGTCCTTTACTTTCTGGTATTGTTATGTGACTATAGATGGGCTGCAATGCAAATTTGTATCTGAATCTGGAGTGCTCTGAAGCTTGAAAATTTTTTTATTTTAATCTTGTTTTCAGTGGTCATCTGCTCTGGAATTTAAGCAAAAATGTACGTGAAAGAATGAACCTTTAGTGTGGGAGATTTCAAATACTCTTTTGTTTAACTGTGTTTAATATCATCTCTTAAAACATAGTATATTGTTAATGTATAGTCAAAGGTGTCTTTTTTTTTTTTTTAATTCAGATTCACCCCACTCCTGGAAGAACCTCAAAACCTTAACAACTTCTGCCACAGTTTGGCTTTACACTGTCAACAAGTTACCATTCCATCAAGAGCAATGAGCTCCACAACACCAGGTCAGTTTGTTTGTATTTATACCTCACTCCTGCAGAACACTAGCCTGTATTAGGATGTATATAATTCTTTGTGTTGATGAAATTCTTTTGGCGAGTGACTGATATGTCTACTGCACTTCTTAAGATATGACTGTCTTATAAAACAGTGATCGTGCCCCTGTCCTTGGCACTGGTGAGGCTGCACCTCGTGTACTGTATTCAGCTCTGGGCCCCTCACCACAAGAAACACATTTGGGTGCTGGAACGAGTTCAGAGGGGGGCAGTGAAGCTGGTGGAGGGTCTGGAGAGCAAGTCCTTTCAGGAGAGGCTGAGGGAATTGGGATTGTTTAGTTTGGAGGTGTGGAGGCTGAGGAAAGACCTTACGGTTCTCTACAACTACTTGAAAGGACGTTGTAGTGAAGTGCATGCAATTCTGTGGTTCTGTGATAATGGCTATACAGGCAGAAAAATCTGTTTTGGGGATACTGATCTGAGTTGAATTATGAAGCCAGTATAAAACTGCTTTTAAAAATATTTTTGGAGAGTTTATTAAGAAACCGAATAATCATGGTTGTAGATGCTTAGGCATTTTAAAACATTAAAATTCTTAATATTTGTATTTTGTCATTGATTTATTTTCTGCCTTTGCACAAATGCTTCATTTAAAGAACGACTGCAGATGGTGTTCTGCTACTTTTCTTTATAGCTCTAAATCATATGTAGCCCTCACTGGGAATTCTCTGCAGAATTTCCTCCTTTGGTTGTGTAATTAACAGTCATCTCTGAACCTGCTTTATCCAGTGCCTCCAGAATGAGTTACTGCAGGTTCATCTCACAGAAAGTGAACTATTAGTAGCTGTACCCAATGTTCAAACTTCCAAGAAAAGAGAATGCTGCATATGGAACATGCCTTGACTTCAGTTCTTTTGAGGAGTGAGAGTCCCCGGTTCAGATCTGTGCAGCGTCCCATATGGTTCTCACTTTGTTCACCCACACTTGAAGTATCTATTTCTGGTACTGTCGGTAAAATAATCCTTTACAGGTGGCTTATTTTATGACTGCTTTCGTTTTGTGCAAACAGCCTTTAAAAGCATCAGGGAAAACACTGTAATAGTGAGTTGCATTTGTCTGCTAGATGTCTTATCTCCCAGAAATGTAATTCAGTGAGGATTTTTGGAGAATTGTTGGTTATGCTGTTGAAAGCTGGCAATAACTGCTTTTACATTAAATGGAGCCAAGCATAGCGGGTTTTCGTACTTGGCCTCTTTTTCTTACAGTGCAGTTTGGTGCATGCAGTGAATTATCCATACAAAGCATGATGGGGCATTCAGCAGAAAAGCATGTCTTTGTTTTATCTGTATCACCGTGCTGACTGCTACGAAATAATCTTGTGCTTTTTTAAACATGCAGTTCAAATTCCAAGATAGTCCAGCTGATTGACTGTCAGGATTTATTTGCACTTCAGTCTTTCATCCTGCTTAAAGTAAATGCTGTGCACTAAAGGGTGATGAGCATCTCCTTGTGGCATCTCTTCATTCCCCACAGTCAGGGGAGTCCAAGTTGTGTTTTGTGTAGTGTTCTGTCACCTTTCGACAGTCACTCAGATTTTTGCTTTCAGTGCAGTCACTGTAATACAGTGGTAAGAAAGGCCTTCCATTTCTATAAGCAGTTAATGCTTGATGCTTAAAATTTTTTAGAATATAAAAATTGCTGAATCCATAGTAACTGAGTTCCCCCTTCCCAGTTTGTTTCAAGCATGCATATTTATTCATATGTGGCCAATATGTTTATGAGCCATTGTGATTTTTATTGATTCTTTTTCTTTCTCCTGGAGTTTGTTTTTATGAGGGTGAACCTTATGAGATGAGGAGATACAAGGGGAATTCCATCTGACTTTAAAGTTCCCTACCAACTGGAACTATTCTATCATTATGGTTCAACTTCTAATTTGAGGTTAGAAATATATGCCAAGATATACTTGTTTGACTTGTAAGACATTGCAGTAGTTGAGGAAGTATCCCTAGTATTGCAAAAGAAAAATTAATCAGATTGGCACTGACACGAGCAGCTTGTTCCTGTGATGGTGAGCCTGTGGAAGGCATTTATAGTGTATTATTTGTCTAGTAGTGTTAGAGAAGGGGATTTTCTGCTCCTGAATTTTTACTTCTGTGAATCTTCAGGAGCAGGTTGCTATGTTAAGTTACAGCCACTGGTAGGGCAGTTTAAAGTAATTTCTAAGCAGGAAACGTTAAGCATTCCTATTTAATACAGATAGTATTAAAGTCTTTTTCTGTTGTGTAATACCAGGATGCTACCTCATTTGAATACCAATCTGTGTGTCTTATACATAAGACCTGTGAAAATTTCCATGGTATATCGTAAATGTCAGTATTTTAGGTCATGGTTGTAGGTTACAACAGAACGGTAGCTGTACTATTTCATTTTACAGTTTATCTAGCCCACATATATATAGCTTGTGTATATACATTCTTACATGCTATTTACAGAGATATGAGTATACTTTAAAAAAAAAAAAAAGAGGGGAAAAAAAAAGAAAGGAAGAGGCAAACTGCTGAAGTAGTGCTACTCTGTAGATGAATGGTATAGGCCAGCCCACTTCATGGATGGCTTGTTCTGTCAGTGAAAAAATGAAGAAATTCTGTAGAATGCTTCAAGTATTATGTGCTATGTGAAATTTCTCTGTATTTTTACAATGTGATATGCTAAGTGGAGAAAATACTTATTTCTTTGGAATTGCTTTCCTGCCATACCTAAATTGTCCAAGTGCATTGAAAGACCTGAAGTGGAAAAAGCAAAAATTATGCCTGTTTTATACAAATACTGTCTGAGAACCTCTTTGGCTAGGGTTTGTTCGCAGCAGCAATGTGCTGTTTTCCTTCCATTGTATGATGTAATGAGCAGGTCTCCAGTGTAGCAACATGTACTTGCAACAACACTGTAACCTATTAAATTGATCTCAACTCTTTGAACCTTAAGGGACCAGGCTCTTGCTAATCTGTAAAGCTGTCTAAATGCTGAATCCCACAGGTGAAGGTGCTGATGTTTGGTTGGTTTCTTTGCTTGTTAAAAACTGTAAGATCATTTAGGAAATGTTTACATCCTGTTTCCATTGCATGCTCTGAACTAATCTATGTACATAAAAAGTATTGGGCAGAAAAAGAAAGTATTATTTGTTCTTATAAGGAATAGTTAACTATAGTTAACTTACTGTTTTGAAAGAGTGCTTTGTGTTTCATCGTGTTGTGGTGTTTGTTTGGTTGTGGGGTTTTTTTTGTTTGGTTTCGGGTTTTTTTAATATTAAATAATACGCTGTGGTGAATTAACATGCACGGATGTATATTGAAGTTATTTGTCTCTAACTGTCTAATGCTTTGAAATATATCTTCTATTAACATTGTAGTATGGTTGGGAATTGTGTCTGTTGTGTGCCTACCGTCTCAGTTTCCAAAGATTCCAACCCTTGAAAAGGATGTTACTCTTCCGAGCAGGAGATCATTTAAAGCGTGTGTTGATTTAATACTGTATTCCTTAGTTAGTTGTTTGGTTTGGTTTTTTTTTTTTTTTCAAAGCAAAACAGCAGCAATGGGAATGGTGAACTACAAATATTTCTGTAAAGATAACGATTATGGAGGCAGGAAGACCATAGGTTTTCTTTTTGTAACCTGCGAAGTGAAATCAGCCCAGAGAGATCTCACCTCTTCTATCCTTTGTCTCTCCTATCACCCTCATCTTTTAGGTTCTGTGCTTTTCACCTTGAAATTAAAAGTAACATTGGAATAGTTAAATGAATCCTATTCTATTAAAAAAAAAAAGCCCAAACAAACAAAAACCTAAACCAAATCCAAACAAACAGACAAAGCCCAAACAAACCAACAACAACAACAAAAAAACAAAACCCCAAAAAACCCCAAATCCCTGAAGTCATGAATGAAATCACTGGGGTTTGAATGATTCCTATTGGTGAAGAGGGGCAAGTAATATTAATAGATGATACTAACAGATAGTGAAGAAAGGAAGATATCTGGAACTCTAACCTGCCCAGCAGGTTTCTGGATGCTGCAAGCTATTGCTAAAGTAGCAGTGTTTAATATCACAGTCTCCTAGTGGTAAACAACACATCCAGTTTACCCAGTTTCTTCCTTTTACTGTTGCAAACAGGGAAAACATTGCTGTGGCAAGCTGGTCATTGATGAGAGTGAGAGATTAAAAGCTCTGTCCCTGGTTTTTAAAAGTGTATCAACATGTGCCTGCTGCTGAAGAGAACAATTACAAAATGGGTACGGTTTACTTACTTGTACCTAGGTGAAATCATGTCTTTTATCTGTCTGTAATTACTGAATTAAAATCCCAGTCTGATATAAATAATATTCTGGAAAACCCTATTCAGACTTCTTTCTGCTCTTCAATAGCATTGCTTATTTTTCCAGGCCTTTATTATCTTGAAAGACCTGCATGTTGCTGCAGTCAGTCAGAAAGTGATTTTCCTTTTCCTAATAAACTGCGTGGGAAGAGAGAGGAGTTGTGTGCTGAACTCTGTCAGTTCCTACTTTTGGATCACTTTTCTGTCATGTTGATTCTGAATTTCTTTAATAGGTGTTTGTTTGTTCCTCTTGTGGAATAGATTGTTCTTCCTCTCTGCAAAGCTGACTCCCCCTTTTTTCTTGTTCTGCTTTGCTCGCTTTTTCGTAAATAAATTTCCACATATTAGCACAGGCTAAGTATAGAAAATGCTCCAAATTAGTATTTCCACTACAGTTTTAAAATTAAAATGCAGTGCAGTTACATTGCAGTCCAGTAACTATCTCTGCATTAGCAGTAGATGCTGTGAACAGATGAATTAGTTTGATGAATGATCATGTATGTAGTTACTCTAAAATATATTTTGTCAGTCTTTCTGTAAATTTAAGAGAATTTTGAGTCCAAGCCAAAGTAGTTAATGAAATACCAGAAGTCTACAACCTCTCCTTCGTACAGAAATGGTGTGTTTAAGTGGCACGTGTTTAAGTTCTCTTGGAGCTGAGTGCATGGATATTTTCTGGGACAGACTGTAGACTGAATGAATCAAATGCATTTATTCCTTGGATGACTTTGCAATGACTTTATTTTTGTTAAATCAAAGGAAAACAGAAAGGCTGGATTAGTTACATGTTTGGTGAATTCACTAGATATGGCCCAATAACTTTCAGGATTAATAGATACATTATAGATATCTTATCTTTAACTGTCTATCTATGTGAGACAGAGTACTGCAGCTCTTTAAGATATCAAAAAGGAAAAGCCTTAAGGAAATGTGTAAAAGAGGGATTTTTCCTCCATTGCAGCTTCTGGGTTTTTTTTAACTTCCAATGCATGATTTAGATGTGCAGTTTAGTTTTTGACCACTTGAATTTCCTTACAGAAGTCCAAAATAGCCTCAGTCTGGTATAAATCTTACTTCTGCCCTTGAGAAATGCAAAAGAAGGTGCTGATATAGACTGTCTTTCTGTCTCTGTTTTTATCATCATGACATCCATGTCTAGGTGTTTCTAAGTAAAATACCAATAATTCACAAGCATGAATGAAAAATTTGGATCTGAAATATCTTCTGACACTGAGGATTTAATATACAAGACAACCAAGTAATGAGTAAATGCTTTGTGCATGCATTAGGTAAGAAAGCATCATCTTGTTCACTTGCTAGTAATAAATACATTGAGATACTTTCTGTGTTGTTTTTTATTCCTCTTAAAAGTAATTTACACCATTTGTAATTAAAATGCGTAAGCAAAACTTTAAAGTCTCATGGTCCTGCTCTCATTTGTACATTTACACTCATGCATGTTAATGGAGTTTTAAGTAAATAAATAATGACAACACAAGTCACCTGGCCAGTGTGTTGTGGAATTAGTTACTATTCTCTGCAGGTTCAAGTTAACTGAAGAAAACAAGTCTGGAGAGCATGTTTTTTGCTTGAACTTTCTGGTGCTTTAATGTCGTATATGCACACAAACTTTAACCTATGCATACATACATAAAAAATTCCCATCTCTTCTGTGCTTGAAAATTATATTGGTATTGTTTTTTTCCTTTCAGGAGCCGCTTGTTGATATTGACCACCAGATGTTTTTGTCTTGGAATTTGTCTTTCAAATTAACTGTTTTGTTGGTCTGTGTAGCCAAAATATAGGTCTTACTTTTTGAGCAGTAGAGCTTTAACAGCTAAATTAGCTATCTGTGGGTAAATCTTGAAAGTTTTAAGTTTTTTATTTCAATATGATTTATAAAGCTTCCAAAGATTCTTCAAAATGGATTTTAAATTTTTTTTTAATTAGAAATGCAAACTTTTTAAAAGTATATAATTTATCCTGTGTTCACTTTGACACTTAACACACCTCTAGTGATAGCAATGAAATTTATTAAATTGACAAAACACAGTATTTTACTGTACTTTCAGAGTTATAAGAATTTTAACTCTGATTAGTCCAGTAAACCAAGGTGGCAGACTTACACTTTCACTGGAGTCTAGTGAACATGCCCAGTTAAGTTCAAGTGGATGTGGCAGTATAGATTGAATAAATTACTTAAATGGCTTTTGGCTCCCCAGTTAGTATGCTTTGGCATATCCTGAAAAAAATGAGTTTACTCACAGAACAAAACTCTGAACAGCTCTGTTGTTATGAGAGATGTGGGCTTCTGATGCAGAAGTATTCTGTAAACCATTTTCCATGCCTTAATTTTTGCTGCTAGCTAAAGGCTGTATTTTCAGTGTATGTAAACTGAGACTGTGATGAATTTTGCTGTCTATCAGGTTACAACTGGTTCTGGGTAAGCATATGATTCCACATGGGTGTGAGAGAAGCAGTACAAAAAGACAATCCCACATTGACAGAATCGTCCTCAATGAAATATAATTTATTCCCATTACAACTTTTTCAGTGACATTGGCCTGTGGTGGTGTTTAATGTGCATAAAGGTGTTAGTGTGGAAGGGGCAATAAATGCTGCTCTCTTAGCTGCTGAGGACGTTAGCTTTTTGCTTTTTCGTCTCAGAGCAAGAAAAACAAAAAGTTGTACTTCACCAATACTGCAATCTTAAACAATAGGTGTTTATTAACAACTTGTGAAATATTAAACATCATACAGGTATGTATAACTTGCATACATGAATATAATAAAGCTTACTAAACATAGTTTCAGATGTTCTGAATCAGATTTCAGAGTGCTTTAATATAAAGCTAATGCCCTGTTTTGTTTTAAGTAGGTATATAATTTAAATAGGTATTTATATATGTTTATATTTTGAATGCTTTTAGGAAAGTCAGATCAGAAGATTGCATTCTCTATAGAGTGAAAATATGATGTTACAACTCATGTTGGCTAACATGATTCTAAGAAAAAAGTTTTCAGATGAATGGTTAATGTTTTTGATGGTAGAAGGCTGCCTTGATAAAGATATCTGCTGAAGAGTATAATTAGACTTTTGTGGTATGTGACGATCTATTAAAAGTAACACTATCCAAATTCATTACAGTCTTAAATGAAATAAAAACTGACTAACAAGTTTCAGGAAGCATTGTGCATAGGAAAAATTGTTATCCTATGAAAGTTTTCCTGGTAGATAGCTGTAGGAATTTATTATTAGTTTAACATTGATAAAAATACTAAGCAGTTATCTAGAGGAAAAGAAATACTAATTCTGGTAAAGCTAAGACCAGTTCTACTGGAATACATTTCACATAATCGCAGTGTGGTAGAGGTTGGAAGGAACCTCTGGAGATCATCTAGTCTGACGCCCCTTCTAAAGCAGATTCAGCTAGAGTAGGTTGCCCAGGACCACATCCAGGCAGGCTTTGAAAGCCTTCAGAGAAGGAGATTCTAAGCTTCTCTGGGCAGCCTGTTCCAGTGCTTTGCCCTCACAGTAAAGAAATTTTTCCTCATATTGAGGGGGAACTTCCTGCGTTCCAGTTTGTGACCATTGCTCCTTGTCCTGGCACAGGGTACCACTGAAAAGAGACTGCCCCCATCCTCTTGACACCCACCCTTCAGATATTTATAAACGTTGATAAGGTCCCCTTTTAGTCTTCTCTTCTCCAGATTAAACAGACCCTTTCCTTATGAGGTGGATGCTTCAGTCTCCTCATCAACTTCGTAGCCCTCTGTTGGATGCTCTCCAGTATTTTCCTGTCCCTCTTGAACTGGGGAGCCCAGAACTGGACAGAGTACTCCAGATGTGGCCTCACTAGGGCAGAGAAGAGAGGGAGGAGAACCTCCCCGACCTGCTTGTCACACTCTTAATGCACCCCAGGATACTATTGGCTTTCTTGGCCACAAGAGCTCATGGTTACCTTGTCCACTAGGACTCCCAGGTCCTTCTCCATGGAGCTGCTTTCCAGCAGGTCAACCCCTAATCTGTACTGATGTATGGAGTTATTCCTCCCCAGGTGCAGGATTCTACACTTGCCCTTGTTGAACTTCATTAAGTTCCCCTCTGCCCAACTCTATCCTGCCCACATCTTGCTGGATGGTAGCACAGCCTTCTGGTGTGTCAGATACTCCTTCCAGTTTTATATCATCAGCAAACTTGTAGATGGCGAGTATGCTCCATCTCTTCTTCCAGGTCACTAATGAATATGTCTGACAACACTGGACCCAGTACTGATCCCTGAGGAACGCTGTTAGCTACAGGCCTCTAACTAGACTGTGCACTGATCATAACCCTCTGAGCTTTGTCGTTCAGCCAGTTCTCAATCTGCCTCACTGTCCATTCATCTAACCCACACTTCCTGAGCTTAGCTATGAGGATGTTATAGGGAGACGGTGTCAAAAGCCTTGCTAAAATTGAGGTAGAGAACATCTACTTCTCTCCCCCATCTACAGAGCCATTTATAGCATCACAGGAGGCTATCCAATTAGTTACCTTTGGTAAATACATGTTGACTGCTCCTGATAACCTTCTTTTCCTCTATATGCTCAGAGATGACATCCAGAATGAGCTGGTTGTATAAAGTTTTACAATCCCACTTGATAAAGTAAGTTCTTTTGAAATTTGCATTTTATGTAAATAAAAATAACAAAGAATGTAGCAATTAAGAAGGGAAGAATCATAGAATATTTATTAGAAGAGACCTCTAGAGGTCCCCTGGGGGTATTGCCAACACCAGATCATGTTAGGCATTGTGTTTTCTAGGTGTGTTTTGAAACCCTGAGGGCTGGAGATTTGCAGATCTTCCTTGGGTATCTTGCTTGAGTATGACACTCTTCCTGGTGAGAAGCCTGTCCCTCATGTTAGCATTTGTGGCCATTGAGCCTTTCTCCATCTAACCCTGTTGAGAAAAACATGCCTGCATGATGTTTGTAACTCCCTAAGTAGTTGCAGACTGCTTTTAAAACATCACCTTAGTCATCTTCTCACCAAACTAATAAAAGCTCTGCTTCCTCAGCTTCTCCTCATGGATTGTGAGCTCTAGGGCCCTGACTTGATAGTTTTCTTTTGATAGCTCTCCATTATCAGGTTTTCACTGCCCAGATGTACACAGGAGTGCTTGATTATGACTTGTTAAGCCACAATAAACACTCTGAACCGTGAAAAGGGAAACTAGTGCCCTGTGGTAGCTGATAAAGCACATGGGCTTTGTTATGACATAGGAGCTGAATGCTGAGAGTAGTAGTAACACTTCTGCTTTGGTGTTGGGGATGGAGTGGAGAGAAGCTTTGGATTTGTCAGGAATGAATGTATCTTAGCTTCCTTTTCGACACAGAAAAGACATCTGGTTAGGGTCATGCAAAACTTTTTCTTCAGTCTCCCCTTAGACTAAGTGAAAGAAACTATTATTGGAGTAATAGTTCTAATTCTTATAGTGACACCTCAGAAGGGGTTTTGAAGAAGAATTTACAGAAATAACACAAGGTTGTTATGGAAAGAAGTTTCAGGAATTCAGTCAGTCTGTTTTCTTTTGCTGAAGGTTAAGAGACAATGTGGTTGTTGATTTTTATATATGTATATATGAGTGCCAATGTGCAAAAGATTTCTGGTCCATAATATCTTTACTCCTAAAAGGATGATTTAATGATATTTTGTGACTGGAAGTTGACAAATTGATATTAGAAATGGAGTTCCTTCATTCAACAGTGTTGGTAATTAACCATTGGAATATGCTGGATAATGGTGGGGGAGCTAATTCCTCATGTGGCTCATCCTTACAAGCTATAAATCCCAACAGCCACCTAGAAGTTGTTGAAATTGTCACTTAATGTATGACAAAATGTGTTTTTATTGAAGTCTGCCATCACTCTGAGTTTGGAAAGCCTCCAAACATAGAAGTTTGGATTCTAGTCTTGCAGGAAATATTTGATGAACTCTGCTACTGCTAGTTTACTGACTAAAAAAAGTAGAAGTAAACCATGATCTTAAAGTTACTGTGCTTGCTGGAAGCCTGTACAATGGGAGCATCCTGCATTGCCTTAGAAAATCTTGGCTTCACTTAATGCGGACTCTTTAGTGCAACCTCTAAAGACTTCCGTAAATAGACAAATTTGCTCTGGGATCAAAAATAATGTTTAATTCCAAATCAAGTCAGGATAAACAAGCAGCTCAAGTAGAGAAATGTCCCTGCCTCACCTAATTTCAGCAGTTGCCATGCATCATCCTGTGGTCCAGGGCATAGATTTATATATTATGGGGGGGGGGAGGGGGCTCAGTACCATCTTCCTGCCTATGAAGCTGGACTGTCATAGAGGATTCCTTGGACTATGCTAAGTATGAGAAATCCTAATGCCTTGGTGGGTGGGACCACTACTGGATAAGTGCATCTACTCTTGATGTTCCTATTTTTTTTTTTTTTTCTTCCCCCACAGCAGTTGAGTTTCATTCTTGGTCTTGGTGTACTCAGTAATCTGTTTGGTCTTCTACAAATACAGTTTGCTTCAGCATACTGTCTAGTGTGTTGTTTTGGGGGAACTTTGGGGTGTTGCTTTTTTAAAAAGGCCCAATTAATTATAGGCTCTCTTAGAGGCTTTAAAGTTAGGTATCTTCAGGTGATTCATTGCCAAATTCTATTTGGCAGGTCCTAATTTCCGTCTCTGTAAATCTTCACCCTTCAATTTGGAGAACTGCTTTTGTGGTATCCAGATAACAAAAAAATAATTTTCTGATGTTGTTATTAATGGGGTTCTTTATATCTGAAAACACAAGTAGTGTGAGGAAGGTGTTTGCGGTTCCCTGCAATGCTGCAAACTCGCTTTACCTCCTGAGTGATTTTACTTATCAAATAACTGTTTCACTTCAATCACTTACTGAATGATTTGTTGTCAAGACTCATTGCTGTGTGTCTGTCTTAGTGCGTGGAGAAGACAGGACAGAGTCAGCTCTAGTGTGGGAGAGCAGGCAGGAGAATGCATTATTTAAAAAGCCATCAAGGAGAGGTAACATTTTGAGAAATGACTTTTTCAATGGCAGTGGCAGAATAAGCAGCTCTAGTGACTGCCTGCTTGTTCTTCTTGCTCATCTCATTGACTGCTTGGTCATGCCAGGTGTATTTATTTGTGTGGCCACAGCATGAAACAGATTTGGGAACTGATCCAGGCTCAGCTGTTCCCAAGAAATAAAGGGATGTTTTTAGCCTGGATTGGTTCCTCATTGTGGTTTACTACATAGCCACACAATAAATGCTATTGCCAAGGTAAGAAAGGAAGAGGGAAGAGAAGAGTGTTTAACTCATGTGCTACCTTTGAAAGAAAAGATCATGAGTGATCCTTGAGCAGGAAAAGCATGGTCAGCCTCCAAAACTGTGGGGTTACCTAGCCCAAAGTAAAACTGGAGAGAAATACTAAGGACTTCTTCATACGTCTTCACTTTACTGGTCATTGCTGTTTTCCAAATGTTAAGAGTTCCCAGTTCTGTCCATGCAAAATTTGGAGACTCGGTGGCCATTGTTATTTTTCAGTTCTATAGCTGAAAGAAATGACCAGCAAGGTCACATCATCTGTCACACAGCATACCCCTCTTAAAGCGATATTTCATCATCTTGACCGACAGGCATTCTTTCATATTCATTATGGTATATGCAACACAAAGCAGTTCCAAGTTGGTGGAGTATGTTTTATTGAAAGATCATGAAATGAATATTTTCATGTGTGAATGTATAACATCTACATTCTTTTTAATTATATGTTTCTAAAATATTACATTGCCAAAAAAAGTTAAGTAAGACACCATGAATAAAACCTTTTCTTTAGTTTCTTCATTCATTAGATTTGATGCAATGAAAGTTGATTATACTGAATACCCTAAAAAAGGTGTGTTTGCCAACTTTTAATTTTTTCCCATTCACATACCCCCTCCTAATTTTGTCTTTAGTGGCCCAGATGTGTTTCTGCAGGATAAATGTTCTGCAGTGATAATTGTAACACTTATAACATGTAATCTGCAGATTAGGTAACTCACAAAAAGCAGAACTACTTTGTAGCACCTTAATTTTAAAGCTGGTGATGGATTTAAAAACTTCATTACAAAGTCTGAAATATTAGACTGTGTGGAATATCTTAATCTTAGTTGTATTGCTTTGTAGCATCTAGCAAATAAATGTCTAAAAGGACCTCACAGTGTGATTTAAATTGGGGAGACACAAAGTTTTCTTCAGGCAATGGTGTGCACATTGTGAGGTGGATCCAAGTTGTGCTGAACCAGTGAAACTCATGGTCTGAACCTGCTTCAGGGCATGTTATTTTAAAAAAAATTGATCATCTCTGAGAAGACCAGGAAAATGCCTGTCTTAAAAGCTAAAAGCTCAGTGAGTTCCATCGTCCCCCTTGATGACATGCATATCATGGCACATAACGGACAGAGAGGTGATTTGAGACAGCCAGCATGGCTTCACCAAGGGCAAGTCCTGTCTGACCAACCTAATGACCTTCTCTGATGGAGTGACTACATCAGTAGACTAGGAAAGAGCTGTGGGTGATGTCTATCTGGACTTTTGTAAGGCCTTTGACTCGGTCTGCCGCAACATCCTTCTCTCTAAACTGGAGAAATACGGATTTGATAGGGTGGACTCTTTAGTGGATAAAAAATGGGTTGGATGGTTGCATCCAGAGGGTAGAGGTCAATGATTCAATGTCCGGATGGCGATTGGTGACAAGTGGTGTCCCTCAGAGGTCTGTACTGGGACCAGTGCTGTTTAATATCTTCTGTCGGTGACATAGAGGGGATCAAGGACACCCTCAGCAAGTTTGCAGATGACACTAAGCTGAATGGTGCACTTAACATGCCAGAGGGATGGGATGCCATCCAGAGGGACCTGGACAAGCTGGAGAAGTGGGCGTGTGTGAACCTCACGAGGTTCAACAAGGCCAAGTGCAAGGTCCTGCACCAGGGTTGGGGCAACCACTGGTATTAGTACAGGCTGGAGGATGATGGGATGGAGAGCAGCCCTGAGGAGAAGGACTTGGGAGTACTGCTGGATGAAAAGCTGGACATGAGCTGGCAATGTGCTCTCACAGGCCAGAAGGCCAGCTGTGTCCTGGGATGTATCAAAAGAAGCGTTGCCAGCGGGTCAAGGGAGGTGATACTGCTGCTCTACTCTGCTATGGTGAGACCTCACCTGGAGTACTGTGTCCAGCTCTGGAATCCTTAGCAGAAGAACAGCATGGACCTGTTGGAGTGGGTGCAGAGGAGGGCCACAGAAATGATCAGAGAATGTGATTATACTTAGAAATGTAAGGTTCCTGTTCTTTCTATTAATATTAGTTATATCTATTAGTTTATAGATATGCAAATATATAGATGAGTTCTATCTATGCTTAACATCATGGCTTATATATGCAAGATTTATAAACTCTGAGAATTTTTTTCAAAGTTTAATGTGGTCTGAAACAGATTAACACAGAAGGTTCTTATTTTGGACTGCTGCTTACTGTGGAGGAGGATTTTGGAATCATATAATACCTAGATACTGCTTTTTGTATTTTTTCTTAATATTTTAAAAATTTTCTTAGTTATATCAAAGCTGAGCAGCTGTCAGATGTCCTGAGGTAATGCCTAATTTTGGTGAGGACTGTAATTCTTGGCGTTGTGGTGTGTGGTGTTGATGTTGACAACCTCTGTGTCTGTTCCAGAGTTGAGTGTCCTACAGATGCTGGCCTCTGGTTGGGAATTCTGGAAGAAAAGGAGAGGACCTGAAACGGTTGAGAAAACTCCAATTCATTAAACATGAGATAGTCTGAATTTGAAGTTTTTGGTTTCAGTTTCTGCTGAAGCAGAGCACTGAGCTATTTTAGTATTTCTGAATTCCTACCCCAAGTGCCCTTTGTTACCAGTCATAGTTAATGGCTGTTTGATCTGAAGACGCATGAGAATTAGTAATCATTATCCTGCTGTTCTTCCCCCTCACTTGTTCAATGTTCTTTGTCTAGGATAGTATTTGATAGTGTTTCTTTCTAGTCTTCGCTTTACTACATTGTAAAAATCCATTCATTTAACCATTTCTCATAGATTGCACTTTTAAATCTTTTCATATTTTCAGTTTTTTCTGAGATTCTTAAGTTGCCACCTGGAAGTGACAGGAAAATTTTTGTTGTATAGAAGTAGAATTATGCAATTAGTTATTGTTTATTACTTTCTCTCATTGCTTAATAAGACTCACTTTGTAGACATAGTCACGCTCAAGCGTCTCGCTTAGACATTAACCAAGTTTCGTGCCCCTCAGTGCTCGACTGTAGGACATTGGTATGGCACGAGTGATGCAGATGACAGCAGCTCACATGTGGCTTCCTTTATGTACTGCTGTTTAAGGCTTCATCTGTGCTGTGCAGTAATGAGTTTAGTTTTTCAAAGTTGAATGGCCATATCATCTGTTTATAGAAGTGTCTCATTGTCTGTATTCTTGATTCTTCCTGCACTGGGTAATGGAGAATGATCTGGCAAGAGTAGGAGATTCACAAAGGATTACTGATGTGGGATGTAGTAGTAGAAAAACATGTTTTCTGTAAGCATGGAGACCTGAAAATTATTGTGTATGTTTTGTGTTGTGTGACTCACACCACTTGCTAATGAGAGGGGGAGAAAATATGCGTTAACCATTTCAGGAAATGGTCAGCTCTGACCCAGGAACAGCATTAGGAATCCTTTGCCTTGCTAGAACATGCAGCCTGTATGCTGTCTGTGTTTAACCAGTTCTCCTTGTTACGGATAGAGGGGATTGAGTCTCAATAGTGATGCCAGCACTGCATTTCTAGAGAAGGCAATTAATTGTAAGAAATGTAAGAGAATCCCTGCTTAAAATAAATAAAAAAAACCCAACCCAAAAGTAAAAAGGCAAAAATCAAAAAAGAAGCATAAACCAGTATAAAAAGCCCCAGCTTGATTACAATTTGAATTGTATAAATACAATTTTAATACAAAAAGGTATTTTGAGACAGTACTGTTCTGAGGCAGTACCCTGTGATAAAGGCCAGTCCACAGTACACACATTTTAAGCTGCATAAGGAAAATGGACATCAAATATCTTTCACATTTTCCCCTAAGGTGCTGGCAGCTGGTCTCTATCCTTGAAGTATATCTTTAGTGACTTAAAGTGAATACAGCTCATTTAGGTACCCCCAGCTCAGCTTTTAGCAGTTGCCGGGGCTGTAGAGAGCACTCTTACATTGCTCAAAAGATGCCTCAGATCTTGATGGATGTCCTTTTTTATATTGAAATATTCACAAGTTGCCCTAGACAGTATTTTGGGGACAAACTGACAAGTGTGAGCAAGACAGGAAAATCCTGAAATAGCCACTGAATGCTTTGTCTTCTCTGTTCTGCTACGTGAAGAGTAAAAGAGGAGAGAGGAACTCAAAACATAGTGCTGCTATATGAAATACTACATCACCTTTCCCCTGTGTTATTTCTGTGACTTCATCAGTGTTTTACCTTTACAGAGGAGATCCATGAAGTTGATCATGTGACTGAAGCATCTTTCCTGTGAGGACAGGCTGAGAGAGTTAGGGTTTTTCATCCTCGAGAAGAGAAGGCTCCAGGGAGACCTTATAAGCAGCCTTCCAGTATTTAAAGGGGGCCTACAGGAAAGATGGGGAGGGAGTCTTCATCAGGGACTGTAGTGATAGGATGAGTAACAGTTTCAAGCCAAAAGGGGGTAGATTTAGATTAAATGTTAGGAAGAAATTGTTTACTGTTAGGGTGGTGAGACACTGGAATAGGTTGCCCAGAGAAACTGTGGATGCTCTCTCCCTGAAAGTGTTCAAGGCCAGGCTGGGTGGGGCTTTGAGTAACCTCCTCCTGTGGCAGGGGGGTTAGAACTAGATGAACTTTAAGGCCCCTTCCAACCCAAGCCATTCTACGATTAATGTTCTTAGATATCAAGGACAGGATTTCCACTACCATAAGGTATACCTGCATAACATACAGGGATAAACTGTCTGGGGAATCTAGAGATTCTGTATCGAAAAAAAAAAAAACGGAGACTTGTTTTGGGAAAGGATTGGTCCGGGAGATATGTACTCTCTTCCTTGGACATGCCACCCAGTGTCACTTCTGAAGTAAATCATCCTGTTGTCTAACCCCTTCTTCTTCCTGTCGGTCAAGCTCTCCAGAGATGCTTTCTGCAATCCTGTAAAGAGCCGGGAGGTACACGTAATGTTTTATTTAACCATCCATCTCTGTTGTGCAGTGACTGTGCCACAAGAATTGCACAAAGCTTTTCTTAACTGTAGGCGGTTGTTCATTTATTAATGTAAACACCATGTGCCTTGGATGTGCGAGCCCTAAAAATAAACTTGCAGAGTTAAAAATAGATCTCTGGGAGTACTGAGATGCTGTTTAATCAGAACCAGCTGCAAGCTGTCTAGAAAATGTAAGTTATATGGAGCCAGATGGCTTTTGCCCTTTTTGCTTTAGACAGCATGTAATTTGGGTAACTACAGCTACAGTGATATATTTTCCCAGTCAAACTGTTTGATAAACATATTTGTTTCAAACAGACACTTCCAATTAGTGAACCAGTAAAATGTTAATTTATTTTAATATTTCTCCATGCGGGTAAGCCAAGGGAAAGTTACATAATGCTAAACTCAAAGGCATGCACAATAACTGCTCACAGCTGTATTTGGCAGGGACTAGGTTATGACTATGCATCTTTGTTCGACAGGGCTCTTACTCTGGGAACAGTCCCACTGAAAGCAAGGGAAGAATGATTTAAATGAAATCAATGGCATAGTGATCAGTGGTACTTGTGTGGACTAAATTTGCAGGGGTAAAACATTACACAAAATACAGGAAGCATCTCAGAATGATACCTGGCCAAATGTACAACAAAACAACAGCTCAGATGATTTCAGGAATGGTTCCTTACAGCACTTTAGCTGAAGTGATGGTATTAAAACCAAAACATGTTCTGAGTCTTCGCTGGTTTCCACAGTTCACAAGCCTGCTGCTGGGGTTGTGTGTTCAGACTGTATTTAGGGGAGTCAGTGACTAGTCTAGCAGTGGGAAACAGAAGCTCAGATCTACTTTATTTGATTTGGGACTAACTGGGGCAGAGAATTCTGCTTTGATGGAGAGGCTTGAAGGTGAACATCTCAACCTGCAGTATCATGCTACCTCTACAAGATCTATAGATCCGCAGATCTGAGGGAGCGTAGTGGGAAGTTGTAAGGCCTCCAGACCATGCTAGCTGTGTGCATATGAACTGCTGTTCGGTCTAGTACTTACCGAACTCTAATTGTGTTATGATTATAGGAAAACCTGGGGGAAGGAAGTGGAATGTATTGGAGGAAGTAGCCTCTTCAAGGAACTGTCATAACAGAAGCCAAGCCGTAGAAACTCAAAAAGCAGTGATCAGGTTTTTAAGCAATGTTGTCACATGAAGACTGTTGTGCAGAAGATCCAGAAATAAGTCTTGGTTTAAGAAAAGGCTTTTGAAAACCAGGATTGATTACAGGTGCCCACTTTACAGGCAGGTGATACAAATGACATACAGCTGGCATGAAGCATATTGAGTGATGAAATGTCTCCACATCCTTCTCTCATCAGTGTTTTACATTTTTCTGTAACTGCATTTATTTAAGATCTTGATTTTTTTATTGAAGTTTTAGCCTTTTTTTTTTTTTTTTTAGCTTTAGCGGTATTTGCTTTAATCAAATGAGTAATTACATTTTCTGAATGTAATGCTTTTTTCTCCATAAAATTTTAATTTTCAGTAAGAATTTTTCTTTCTCTTCTTCATCCAGTATCCCAGAATTCCTCAACCTTAATGTCTACCATGCAAATTGTCATCAATTTATAAATTTAAGCCTCCTATGAGAAACTGCACAAAAATTCTAGCCTGTCTCTGAAGGTAGCACTAGCTACCTGAACTAGCTCAGTGATGGGTGGGTAAGACAAGTTTTTTGGTTTGTTGTTTGCTTGGTTTTTTTTTTCTTCCCTAAATGCTTATATTTAAATGTATCTACAATGCAAAGCTGTCTGAAATTGGTAGTGTGGCATTCTCTCCTTGACTAATTCTTTTGCACCTGTCATGCTCATGAGTCATGAGCTTTTTTGAACTGCAGGAAGTAGATTAATCAGTCTTTTTGTGGCCTGTAATTTTTTATTCTAATTGATGCCAAGCAGAGTTTTAGGTTACAAGTTTTTTTTGGAACCATTTCAGTGTGAAAATAACTTTCAAAAGTGCTTTGAAAATGTGTTAATTTACCTTTTTTTTTTTTTTTTAAATTACACTTGTTTGGTCTGTTTGATTATGGCTGAAACAACTCATGATTTAAGAACTTGCAAATATGTCCTTGCCTGAACATGATTGCAGGTTCAAATTACAAGTGGATCTTAAAATAGTAATATCTGTAGTTAGGTTCTAAGATGTTTTAGGCTGAAATCAAATTATAAGAATTTACTAGTTTTTGACAGCAGAAGTGATAAAGCTGTGCAGATGAATTTTTAAGTAGCTGTATACATGACATGCAGTCTTAAACTGATGAGTGTCTGGATTTAGATCATCCCAGCTGTAGTAAAAGCTCTGTGATGACTTGATTGCTCCAGGCTTTCTCACTTAAATATTTTGTCAGTGACCTAAAAATGGTTCCCAGTCTATTTACCATAGGATAATGACCCACTCTTAAACAGCAGAGCAAGAAAGGAGCTGGAAATAAGAGCCCTCAAGCTCTTTGGTTGAGATTTCAGCATTTTCTTTGTTAAGAATCTGGTAGAGGAGAGAAATAATGCATCACATATCTACTACTTATCTCCCTTTCCCACTTACCTGATGAGAAGATTAAGATTAGACATGAAATTAGCTTTATGTTGATTGTGCTGTTCAGCACTGGTCCAAGCAAAAAAGTGTGCTGTACCAGTAAAGACATCTGCAGTAAAAAAAAAAAAATAAACCAACCAACAAACAACAAAACAGGATCTGGTTACTTTTAAGGGAAGGAAGAACAAGAAGGGATGATTTTGACCAGATTTAGAGCAAACAGTTAACTTTTGAATTTATTGATTGTACTCACTCTAACTTTTAAAAAATCAAAAGAACTTGCTTCTCAAACACCACATAAAGTATCTTAAGTGGTTCACTTAAAACGCATCACAGGAAAGATTTTCTCATTCCATTGCTTTTTGCATGCTGGAACAACTCCATTTCTTTAAAGTTCAAAAATAATTTTTAGTTAAACAGTTTCTCAGTTGTTTGAAACCTAATTAATTTTTTGCCTAAATCCAGGCCTAAGGTCATGTTAAGATGCAGAGTGAGGTGCATGTAGAAGGAGGCTGTGCTAGGAAAGGTTACTCTTTCTTTACCAGTCTCAAGCTCATCATACATTTCTCTCTACAAGGTATCTCTGAGCATAGCAGTACTTAAAGCACCTTTCTGAATTCACTCTGGTCTACTATTGCTATCTCTAGTTTAAATATTAGGGCTTTGCTAATATGGTACATTTAGATTGAAATACTCTTGGAAGCATTTGCAGGAACAGCTAACTGGGCAGCCTTTTTAGGGGCTGGGAGCTGTGAGAAACCATGCTGATGCATAAGCAAGGACAGGCTAGGAGGAGGCAGCATTTCCCGAGCTTGCAGGATTTCTTGTTAACTGAATTAAATGATCTCATTACCAAATTTAAGAAATTATGGGCTTGCTTCACGAGAAATACTCAGTTATCTCCAAGTATTTAGTTACCTGTTCAGGATCCTTCCTTGTTCCATTGTAGCAGAGTCCAACCTTTCTTGCTGTTTGTAAATAAGTGTTTTTCAGACATGGCTTCAACAGAGTAAAGGCAGCTGAAGCTGAGAAAGCTGGGACTTAGTTGTCTGGCAGTCAGATCATGTCTGTAGAGCTCCATATTTAAATCAGACTTCTTAATACTTAATGGGTGGGTGTCAGGAGAATGGGACCACTCTTTTTTTCAGTGACAGGACAGGAGGTAGTGGACACAAACTGGAACACAGGAAGTTCCCCCTCAACATAAGAAAAAACTTTACTGTGAAGGCAGAGCACTGCAGCAATCTGCCCAGAGAGGTTGTGGAGTCTCCATCTCTGGAGACTTTCAAAACCCACTTGTATGTGTTTCCATGCAACCTGATCTAAGTGAACCTTCCTTGGCAGAGGGGTTGGACTAGATGATCTCCACAGATCCCAGCCCCTATGATTCTGTGATTCTGTTCCTTCTTTCCTTCTTGCTGTGCATAGCCTGAGAACTCTTGTAAGCAAGGCAGTCTTGGTGTTTCCTAGATAATTTTAGAATATTTTACTACCTGCTCAAGTTTGTGCATGAAAGTAAATGAATAGATTTCTTTGTAATGTTTAAGATTGGTTTATGCCTGGATACAGATAAGTGTTAAACATTGAAAACAGCAAAATGACCACAGGTTTCACATAATGCTTTCTAGATTTTTAGAATAAAAATCTGTGTTGTTTTGGAAAATGCTAAATTTATTTCCTATACCAAAATAAATACTCACCTATGCAGAAACGCCTGTTTATTATGACTGTTTCTAGACTTAGCTGGAAATCTCCATCTGTGATTACTTGTAGTATTAGTCTAAAAGTACATCCTTGTCCCTATTCTAAAACCACCACCAGAAAAGAGAAATTCATTTATTGAAGAAAAAAAATTCTAAGTTTAATAACTTAAATGCGAATGTCCCCTTTTAAACCAAAATTGAGCAGTAGAAAAGAGAAAGCTTTATTAAAGGCGAATACTTTATATATAAATTCATACATCATAGCATCTGCACTTAAAACTGTCCAGGTCTTTCTGCATGATAGCATTTCCAAGATCTTTGGGCTCATTTACGCAAGGACACTCAAAAAATTAATCTGCTCTAACTAGACTTGAAGCGAATTAGTTAAATTGTATTAAATCCTTGTTAAGAAGTGCTTTCAAAGTTAGTTTATTTAACTTAATTTTTATTAACTTATTTTGGAAGTGAGCTAAGATGAATGGAATTATTTTAATCCTAAATGAGTATCCATAATAGATTTGAACTACTTTAACCACTTCTCTTTAAAAGTATAATTGGATTGTTTTCATATATTTTTATTTTCTTCTACATTTCCTTTTCATTTAAGATGAAATTTCTAAAAATGCTATTATACATGGGGTTTTTTTGAGTTTGGGTTGTTTGGGGTTTTTTTGGTTGTTTTGAACTCACTATGTTACCGTAAGCAAAACCATTTGCTTACCCGAGTTTGACTCTTACTCATGTCTCAGGAAATCCACACTAACTGAAACCAGTGAAATTATTCTGTTGTAGTATCCCTACAAAATCATTCTAAACCACTTGAACTGAATACTTGTAATTCATAATCTGAATAAATTGTAGAACAAGTACAATTAAGAGCTGCCAAGTTTTTCTGTCTTTTGGCAATAGGAGGTCAAGCCAAAGTACTCAAAAAAATCCACCATGGTAGAGCAGTAGGACTACCAGGGTTTGCCTGAGGGGCTTGTTTCATTGGGGTTATGTGAGATCTGTCATCTTCTTTTCAGTTTCCCAAAAAGGGTCTCATTTAAACTGCATAGTCTTCCCCTATGTGCTTTTAATGAATATGATTTTCTGGTTCCTCTGAAGTCATTTGCATTTTCTTTGGAGATGTCTTTGCAAGATGGACTGCAACTATGGCATTGGTGAAACACTCAAGAGCTGGATCCTCTTGTTTTTCTCCTACCCTTGTGGCTGAACACGGCAGTTTCATAACCTCTCTTCAAGTTAATTGTTCAATTTGAAAATCATTATTAGACCTTGTATACCACTCTCTGAATGTCAGCCATGCGTTACTTGAGTAGTTTATGCCACTCTTGCCTTGAAAGGTGTAGGCATTGCAGGTCTTCTACATTACTATTCCTTTAGGTAGTAGACAAGGTAGAAGGTTCAAAAGAAGAGGATGTGGTAAAAGAGGATCTTCCTCTGTTGGAAGTTACACCTCTTAGATACATTTAGTTTTCTGGGTAGCTGTATTTCAAGCTAGATTTGTGAGATATGTTGGGTTTATTTGTTTCTGTTTGACAGAGGCTTCTGGCAAACAGTTTCCAGACCCTTGTTCATTTCAATGACCATGAGGTGACAGGATGAGCCAGTGGAAGTGTCTAATGGTGGCTGAGGGAACAAGAAGTCACTGAGAATGGTGGGGGGAAGTGCATCTCTCTCATCAGATCTACCATTGACGGAATAGTAAGTTTGAACTTTAGTATTTTTCTACAAATCTAATCAGGTGTGACTGCCAGGGTATACATGCCATACAGACCTGCTTTCTCTCATCAAATTTGGGCCAGCCTATTGTACAAGCAGAAGAATATTGTGGCACAATTGTAACATGTTCCCTTAGTTTTCTTTCACGATGGACTGCCATATTAAGCCTGTCAAAAGAGTAATGCCATGTTGCACCCAATCATACTACATTTTACAGTAAACACAACGTAAAGCCATTTTGGCTTTAGATGGTAGAAGTCAGATATGGTATTTTTTTTGGCATGCTTTTCTGATTTAAAGTATGTCAGTATTTGTAAGGGAGAGGACCCATTATATCTATGCATGGCTAGTGACCAAAAGCCAAATGAATCGAGTTAGTCTCAGGCTATTTCTTAGAAAATAGCTGAGTTTTTTATTCTGTTTGGTAATATAATCCCTCCTGTGCAGTGTATCTTTTGAAACAGTGTTAAAGAAGTTTCTCTTAACTATCCATTAACATCTAATATTGAAAAGCATGATTCTGCTAGCCAATAGTACTGTAGCTGCAAAAACATCTTCTATTGATTTGACTTCAGTTTACAATTTCTGATTATATTACGCTTCTGTGAAAATAGAGCATGCTTTTTTCCCAACATGAGACAGCATGGTACAGAGTGGCAAAGAATATTCCATATTAGCTGTGTCCATGCGGCTGCAGGTGGGTTAATGATAATGATTAAGTGATAGTGGCCCTACACACACCCTGTTGTGCTGGGCTGTGAGAGTTCTTTGACTCCCAAGTGTATAAACTCTGGGGATAACTTGGTAGTGGCTTTCTGATGACTAAACCAGCATGGCAATTATACTTCTTTAGCTTTTGTTCTGCTAGTTTTAAATAACCCGAGTAATTTACTTACCAGTAGCATGTGGAATGAAGTAGAATATGGAAAATTGAAAACAAACTGTCAGTTCATTACTGATGTCCCCTCCTTGCCTCTCTGAACAGCCTCAACTTCCTCCTTAGAGCTTTATTGCATCTTGCTGAGTTGTGTAATGTTGAGCAGTCCTTAGCAGGAGTTGTGTAACAAATATGAAAAACTGAAAAGTACCTTGCAGGGTAGTTAATGTTGATTTGGCGATGCTAATAGAAATATATTTTAAAATAATAGTTTCATTTCTATTAGCTAAATGTGGGGCTAACACTCTAAACTGGCCAAACCTCTTTTGGTTCTGCCTGAAGCAGCTGAAGATACATTTTACTCCTCAGTTCTTCCAATGCTTATTCATATTGGATATCCAGAAACTACCCAGTGAACTGGAGATGTGCAAACAGCGTATGATACAATTACTGTGTGATGAAGGAACTTCATTTGCACTAAATTTTCAGAATTCTTGTGTTTAAAACATTTTCTTTCCTGTAGCTTTGAACAATTCCTTGAAAGCAGTGTTTTTCCTCTCAGAAAATCCCCAAACAAATGGAAATTTTGTGGTTATTTAAATGCTCATTCTTCAAAACACGTTGAAGTTCTATCAGGACAGAAATTTAATAGCTTCCTCAGGGAGGAGCTACAGAGGAAGGTCAGTGGCCCAAAGTCACTAAGTCTAGCCAGGCCTCTTTAGGCCTAGCATTATAATCAGGGTTCATTAAATTCCTTGGGTCAAAATTATTGTAAGTTATAGAACATATATATATATATTTAAGATTAGAAACTATTTACATGTCTGTATGATAAATTTCTGGTTCTGTAGACGTTAGTGGTATTAGTGGAATATGTATGAATGATGTGATTGAACAAATGGAATTTTTGCATGAGGACGTATTACTTTATATGATTAAACTCCATGTAATGTGGTCCAAAATAGTTCTGTAAGACAGGAAAGAAAGCATATAGCTGGTAAGAAATGTATGCATACTTAGAATAGAAAACAAATATGTTTTAGCTAGTACTATTGTGTCATGCTAAATTCCCATTTTTTCCATATCTGTACAAATTTGAATACATCTTGATGGTCAACATGTAGAGGATGACTGTCAATTTGTTTTCAAATCCTGTAGGAAACAAGCTGCTACTTCCTTTTGAAGAATACTGAAATACTTTATTTTCAGATGAAGTATGTGGGGTAGCTATATTTAAAAAAATACATAGCAAACCCCACATATCTGTGTGATTGCAGTGTTACTTCTAAAGATAAAATAAAGCTTTTTGTTGCTGAAATATATTTCTTACACAGTCGTATTTGTGACGGGGGGAGAAATGGCATTGGTGTGTTAATGGTAACAGCTCATGCAAAAATGTCCTGGAAGAGGTAGCATGTAGTATGGCTATTAAATGACAAAAAAGGCATAACATCTGAATAGCAACTAGTGAAGCAATGGTAATTTATCTGAAACATTTGAAATTTAAGTTGTAGCTGAAGGTTTCAAATCAAAGATTTAGAAAGATGTGTATCAGATTTGTGAGCAGTTCTGTAAAGTCTTGTGGATGTGTAACATTTGCTTTCTTCTACCCTTTAATGAGATAGTTTAACAATTTGGACTGCTACTGTTTTCCATTCAGAAACACTTAAAATAGCAAAAAGATTCATCAGAGTTACTCAGAGATAGGATATGATACCGTTCCTGTCTGAAGGACTTCTACTAGAGGGGAAATGTGCAAAGAACTTTTCCTTTTTCCTGCCCTCCATCCTCACCAGTTGACTGGGGACTGATAAACTGGTTACATTGCCCTCATTCAAAGCAACTCGAGTTTGGTGGAGAGGGTACAAGAGCATGTTTCATTAGGTAGTCTTTTTTCTGTCATTAAAGTAACATGGAAACTAGCCAAAAAGCCGCTAAGTTTATCTGAAGTAACACTTGCAGCTTTGTGGAAGTATGCGGCTGAGTAATAGTACAAAAATAGCAAGTTATTTTGAGGAAGAGCATATGTTCTGTAACAATGAGAAATTGGTGTACAGATAAAAGAAATTACAAATCTAAATATAAATTTCAGATGCAAAAGATCGGTGGCTTACTGCCACAAAGTCTTCTGTAGATGGCAACCATTAAAAGTTGTTTAGTGCTCATTCTTCTAACTTAGTTATTTAAAGAAGCACCATCGCTGGAAATTGCTGTACTGCCTTAAATGTGCACATTTTGTAGTCTGTAATGGTATGTATAATAGGCACTTTTTATATTTGAGCGCACACTGATATACAGGGTACCATACAGTGATAATAGCAGCCTTTTTTTTTTTCTTATAAGAATGGTGCACTGCAGAGCCATACTATTTGCTTACTATTTAAAGACACTGATGGCCAATTGCAGCTATCTTTTGTTAGAATTAAAAATGAAGACAACATTGAATGGATTCTCAGGTTACTTGAGAAACAGTTAGGTATAGGTGCTTAGAGACTAGAAAACAATTCCAGTACAGTCACTTTTGCTTACAAAAACAAATAAACAAACAAAAAAGGCAACAAAAAAGATAGAAAGTACTGCTTTGAGAATTAAAACTTTCCTCCTTAGAAGTTGCTGTATTTCCTGGAAGAGATTTTTTTCTGTATCTAAAAAAGTGAAGAGTGCAAGCGGGCACCAGGTTCTCCAAAATCTCTACCTTTGAATGTTTCTCCTGCTTTTTTCCTTTTTTTTTTTTTTTTTTTTTTTGAGCTCCTTAAACAATTAGAGATTGGCATATGTAAAAGTCGTACTGATGAGCAGAACAAGAGATTAGAAGATTAAGCTGCAGTTAGATATGGAATAACTAGAACCTAAGGCATTGACAAATAAAATTCATATAGACCTGCTTTGCTCATCAGGCTCTGCTTAGTGTAAAGCTGACTGAGGAGGCTGAGCTGATTGAGCTTTGAGACTTTCAAGAGTAATTATGTAAAATATAATCATTATTGTTAAAATACTACTTTTCAGGAGGTACCAGTTTGAAAATATTAGCCCTTAGGCAAAACAAAAATCAGTTTTCATTTGATCTGTGAGTAAAGAGTTTTCTTCTTTTCTGAACCACTTGCGCTTCAAAAAATCTACATGCCACTTGCTGTCATTTGCTGTCTGTGATAAAGATGTGATTGTGCAGGACTTCTCTTTCAGAACAGGCAAAGTAAAGACATACAGAATTTCGGTGGGGAAGGTAGGGAGAGGTTAAAGAATTCATCTGGCATGAGATGTACAATCATTCTATATATATTTAAACTATTTTTTTTTTCTCTCTCTCTCCCTCTCTCTTAATCATTGAATAAACCAGTCTGACCTCATAAGTGTCTGTACTGTAAACTACCTGTGTTTCTATTGTTAGGGAGAAACAGAAGGCTCCAAAATTGTGATAGAAAATTATTGAGGAATTAGGAGAAAAGAGAAGAAAAAGAATCCTTATGGTATTTTCCTTAGCTGTTTTTTTCATATATTTTCTCTGTAATGCTGAAAGTATGAGACAAAGTAAATATAGTAACTTCAGTTCTTGCATTTATATTTCCCTGGAAAAGGGAGGTCACTTTCCTCTGAGCCAGCAGTCATCTCTCTGTCTAAAGCAGTGCATAAAAGGGGAAGTATAGGAGTTAAGATTGTCTTTCTACTGTTATAACTTTAATGAAACAAGTGTGTATTGGTGTTTGGAATTGTCTTCCAGTAAGAAAAGATAGAGTAAAAAAAATTCCTAGTGAATTTTATGTTTTTCCTGTATATCCAAGATCTGTTCCATGGGTATTTACTGGTATGTGCTGCAGTTTCTGTCTGGACTACATACCCAGTTTAATTTTCTGTGAAAATAAATATGCAGAGGAATAGCTGATACATGTCCACATCTCATCCTAATACAGGTTTCAGATGCAGCCTGGAAACTTAAATGATTATTGGCAAAAGTGCAGGAGAATACAAAAATATCACTAGCCACTTTAGCTGTGAAATCTGGGCAGTTTCTAAGTAATACTATCGAAGTCTTCTGACCAAAATCGACAGTTGGCATATGCTCTCTGACCATTTTGATACCTGGTTTGGAGTGAAAGTGGAAGATACTTTTCTTTGATAAGGTCAAGCAGAGTGGTTTATGTGGTGTTCTCTCTGCAGAGATACTCCAAGTACTCTATTTTACTTGTTTATTCTTGTGATTTTAAAAAAAGCTCCATCCAAAATGCTCCTCGTTTGGAGCTTTGTGCATCCATGCCATATGTTAAAAACACGATGAAGAGTAGTTGTAGAATCTATGCAGCAACACTTGTCCTTTATATCCCTCCCCACCCACACTGAAATAACAGACTTGGAGTCTGTTATCCTCTGCTCCATTTTTTTCTTCCTGCAAATGTAATTTCCCAGCTATACCAGGTCAATGTTCTTCAAATTGACCAGGGATTTTGTAATTCTTTTTTTATCTTTCTGACTCACATTTTGAGGGTCTATTTTTAGGTTCTTTAAAACACTGGACTGATATTGGGAATACATAAGCTAAAAATTGAAACCTTTAAAAGCAACTAAAGGTGAATACAAAAAATTGCTGTGGGTTTTTTTGAAGTACGGCTGCGAGCACCAAATCTTTGGCACACATTTTGTGCCATTTTTCATATTTTCAGTATGTCATCTGGGACTTAAAGGAAATTTTAAAAGGGTTTTGTAAGCCAACTTCAGTATTTTTGAACTCATTTGAAATGTGTAATCTTTAATGAGAAATTTTGCTCAGTTTGGCTTGTACGTGCTAGTATTTTGGCTTATTTCCATAGCTGCTGTGTACTCTGAAATGCGCAGAGTAAGAGGGCAAAAGATCTCATCCTGTCCGACCTATTCTTGTTTAAAGTTTTTCACTCTTCGCATCCTGTGACAGTCATTTTTAGCAGTGGGAGCATAAACAGCTTTTAATGCTTAATTTGTCTTCTTTCACACTGAGAGTAAAGGAAGGTTCTAGAATGTATCATGAAGTACAGTGTGTGTGTAAGCATGGAGAACACAGAGCCTGTTACAAGAAATGTTACAAAAGGTGGTATCATTTCACATGCAGATGCCTATGGACAAATGTGAAACTCATGATTTGCATTGCATAAGCATTTTGCAAATGAAATATCAGAGTGTGTTAGATAGAAAACCATTACGCTTTCATCATCAGTGGCTTGGTCTTGTGCATAAGCTGCTTATCTCTCTGAGGTTTGACAGGTGTATATAAGAAAATTTCAAAAAAAGGCACAATTTAAGATGAATAGTAAATTTTACTCAAGAGCTTTACTTCAGATGTGCAGTCCTTGGCGACATCTTCACATACCTTGCTTTTGTCATCCGCTTTTTAAAGTCAAACTATGCACAATGGCTCAAATCACATAATCAGGGGTAATGTGATACTGGATCTTAACAGGAAACATTATCTAGGAAAATGACCTAAAATATCTTTGGAAGTGTTCACATATCAAGGATCCACAATATAAGGAAGAATATCTACAAAATACAGTTTCTTTTCTGGCTGTGGAACACGAGTAACATAAGAACATAGAGAGACTCTAGTTTGGAACTCAGGGAGGAGGCAGTGCTGAACCTTCTTGGAGTGACTCCATTCAGGAACAGCTTGAGGGACTTATACCAACAGTGATCCAGACATAAGTTACATTTGTCTTCAAGACTCTGGAAAATACTTTATCTTTTTAAAGTAAATTTACTTCTTCTGTAACCTGAAACAAGAGAAGGAGGGTCCTCATTTCATTTAGTGCTTGTTTAGTCTCAGAGTCTTTGTGTGTCAGAGAAGGCTCATGGTGGTCCAAAAAAGGACAGCTGGGGTTGATTCTGCTGCAATGTGAATAATTCTCAGGCTTTCCTCTGACAGAGCTCTGTGCCTCAGGAGGGGCTACTGCAGGCAGGCGCTACCTGGACTCCAGGAACGGGAAGTCTGGAAGAGTTCTGCTATTCAAAAAGACTCTGAGAAAAATGAGGTCCTCTGACTAGCTGAGGGCTACGCTGTAGCACATGCTACACACATTGGGATTTGTATCCCTGGAATTGTAAAATTAATTAGGAGTTTTTTTCAGTCTCTTGAACAGACCAAAATTTTTAGTGTTAAGAGGTTTTAAATGTTTTAAGAAGGGACACTTTCTGTTTTGTCCGTGTGAACACATGGGGTTTTTTTAGATTCTGCTACGGTTTTTTTCCCCACCCTTTAGGCAAAAATATTACAAAGAAACACCTTGGGGAAATGAAACAAACTGTCCAAATTTGTAAAAGTTGCACTTCCTCAAGGAATTTCAGTAATGCATAACAACTGGTCTAAATGGGGATTGGAACGGTTTAGATTTATTTTTTTTTTTAATTATTATTTATTTTATTTATTTATTTTTTAATAAGGAGAATCATAGAATCATAGAATGGTAGG
>JAAGNO010009473.1:0-21413 GCA_033439905.1 Ceryle rudis | reverse complement strand
TCTAACCATGGGGTGTTGTCACTGCTGGGAGCAGACACTGCCTGGGAAAACAGGCTGCTGCCTTCAGACAGGGCAGGCAGGTAGAAGAACTGAGCTGGAGAGAAAAATCACTGAACAGAACCAGCTCTGTTCTCACCCAAAGCAGGACACTGGGAGAACTGATGTAGAGAGGAATTTCTGTATATTTCTCAGTACCAGCATTCATCACTGCAGAAGTACATGAGAAATTGAAGGAGTACAACGACTGTCCTTCCGTGACTTGCAGAGTTCTGTTCAAACAAGGGGACCAGGCTCAAAGGTCCCATACAGACTCCACACAAAATGTTCCAAAACTTACAGTTATATTCTCAATGGACTTCATCTAATTTTGGTAAAGTGAATGGATTTGGCCCAGAAAGCTTGCAGTAACTTGTCATTTTAGGAACTTTTTGGCTTGCCAGTCCTAGAAAGCCCTCCTAGTGCTATACTGCAACCTATCAATGGAAAACCACAGCTAAAATGTTTTCAATTTCCTCAGGAGCTCGGATTAGCGAAAAAAAAATCCCCAAAAACCTGGAATTCCTATCTCAGCTTTGTATCTTCGGAGTTCACCCTCACCATACGCGATCCGTCTGCAGGTGTCAACAAGTATGTCCCCATGCCTTTACATTATATGTATAGTTGCTTTACTGTGGAAACACTGATTGCCCAGGCTAATCCTCTCCCAGCCACCCCAGTTGCCTTTTTTCCTCCAGTTTTTACATCCTTTTGTCTCTGATTCTACCTTCAGTGGAAATCAACTGCCACCCTACTTCACTATGGCTGCTGTTGTGATGGCCGAGCGTCGCCACTGTGATTTCAGACTAAAAGTTATTTTCCAGACTCGACTAAAGCAACAGCTGCCCTATGATCCCTGGAGACACAATGCAGACTGTGAAATCACAGCTCACACGTAGCAACAAAATGGTATGAGTTTGACTGTGTATCAGGCAAAAATCTAATTATAAGATTACCTCAGAAGTCAAGAAACTGAGAAATCAGGTGAAAAAGCTACATTGATGGAAGACTTTTAAAAAGTGAAAGGAAATTATTTTCTGTGTGTTTAACCAGAGTTATAAAAGGAGAAGAAAAAGCCATTTTTCTCATCTGCGCAGGTTTTGTGGAGAGAAAAAGCTCCTAGCACTGGTACTAATGAAATCAAGGTCAAGTGAGAACCAGGCATTTCACCTTTTCTGTAGGTAGGGATGGGAATAAGACCACATTGGCCAGGTTCCCTCCTGTTTCTAAAGACACGTTGAAATGGAACATGAAATCAAAGAGGTAGATCTACTGATGGCATCATTATTCTAATTTATATTGCGCATGCAGACATAATCCATGTAATGCAATTTATCAGTATTACACTATTTTCAGATACTACTAGATATTTAATAGACTGCTGCTTGGTCAACAGTGTCCAATATGCCGTACCTAAAGTGCCTAATGCCAACTGATTGTTGCAAATAAGACCAAATTCCACCAGTTCCTTGGTGGCACTGAGTTCTAGCTGGTTTGCTGTCAATAATTCCATATGCTTGAGGGAGCAGTTTACAAAATAGCAATGATCTACTTCCCTGGCTTTCCACGTTTCAATTTAGAGACCTCCCTGCAGGGAAGCAGATCACCCTATAACACATCTAAGTCCACCAGCAATAGCCTCCTTCCCTCATCAGCCCCATAGAAAGAACTCATGGACTCCTCAGAGTCTGCAGACCACATACTGAAACCTGATCAGAAGTCTAGAATTGGCATAAATGTGCAATTCCTTGCACAGACTGGAGGATGTGTAACATACATGCAGCTAACAATCTATATTAAGCACACATTGCATATGCTTCATGACAGCAGCTGATGCCGAACCCCTGAAAAGGAATTTTATCCCTGACGTTACTGAGAGCAGGATTTGGCCCATGTTTCTTAACACATAGTAATGCTGAAGATATATGTTGTTATATTACTGAATATTTTTTATCTTATCACATGTAAGCTGACTAAACTAGGAGTTATTTATAGAGGCTAATTCACATTTTTACAGCATATGGATGTGCTTTTTGCCAGCTTTAGCATGAACACAGTTTATATTCATTAAGGCTGAGCTAGCTAATTAACCATAGACAGAATTAGTAAAAAGATTTCTAGTAATAGTACCTCAAGGTTGCCAAAAATTTCATTTGGGATTTCATCCACTGTGGACTTCAGATCTTCAGCAGCAGCAACAGCCACAGAATCTGCCTCGAAGGACTCTGCCCCTGGACAGGGGTCTTCCAGGTAGCCCTCTTGATCAGATGCCTAGCAGCAACCAACCACAAGAAATGTGTGAGAACATCCTCCTGCTCTCCACCAGACCAAAGGGCGTCAGCCCAACGACATGCAACAATACATGAAGCCTGCTTTTGAGAACTCCTACTCTGGCAGAGGCTACCAGTGTCTCCCTTTCACTGCCCAGGCCAGGCAGATCCCGAGGTTATGAAGCAGCATGGGGTGAGAGTCCAGAGCTGCTGACTCAAATAAATGTCCTCTGCTGACCGATTAATGCATTAGAAGTAATTTAATTCAATCTTAGAAGAGAATGCATGCTATATCCTGAAGAATAAATGTCATTAGTGGCTGGGCTCCAATGGGAATAAATGAGGTAAGAGGCTAACAGGAAAACAGCTTTGGTTTTTTTTTAGGAGACTCTGTACCTTAGATTCTGTCTCTGCAGCTGTTGGTGATGTTATGAATGGTGAATAGATATCTGAAGACATGCCTTCTTCCAGCAGAGCAGGGAAGGGGGGAACTGCAGGTTGGGCAAGTTCAGTCACATCCTGCCAGTATTAAAAAAAAAAAAAAAAAAGTAATTCCGGTTTAATTATTGCTCAGAGGTTTAGTGTAGATTTTTTTTTAATGGGAATGAAATGGCTGGCAAACAACAAAAAACAATACCTTTTTTGTTACTACCCAGGTGCTCAGAACTGGAAAGCATACTGAAAATGATTATAGATCAGCTTTAATTTCTAGCTGCATCTCAAGGGGACCTCTTTATAATACTTGGAAAGAACAGATGATTTTCATAATTCCATAACACTGCAGCTTCTTACTCATGTAGGTAATTAAGTTTAGCAAACATAGTGATAAGGTAACCTGCAGTCTTCCCAGTGCAAATTCGTCACTTCTGAACAGGGCTCTTGTTGCATTTTGGAACTAAAGGCGACCACAAGGGTATTCTACCAAAGCTGGAGTCAAGTTGTAGTGACACCGCATCAAATAAGGCCCAAAGAAAAAAATGTTTGAATGTATTTGAATATACTATAATTTAAGAGTCGTGAACGGCTCAGGTTTTGCCCCTTCATCAGCTTACTGCTATTTCTCATTCCCGTGAACGCGGGAACCTCGCCGGTACGCTGCTGGCGTGTGAACTGCAGCTCCAGGAATGGTCTGACAAGGAAATGGGTTTGCCCCGCTGGAGTAGCTGGATGCAGCATTAGCCCATGCTTGGGCTCTCCTGAGTGGTGCAGGGGCAGCCCTGAGACCTCTAAAGGGACAAGGTTTTGTCTTGTTTTTTTCCAAAAATATGGTTGACAGAACATCCGTGAGAAGTAGGGTAACAAGAGGCATTTTTGAACATTTTTGAACAAGCATGGAACAGAATGTAATACTAAAATATTTTGGACCTCTACCACAGGAATTGCCCACCGAGAATACCAGGCAGATGTTCCAGTTCAGAGTCAGCTACTATAAACATGATTTTGCTTGGCTAGTATAAGTCGACTACCTTAATTCACATCAGGGTAATTGCAGCTCCTATAAATTAATTTCCTCATACCTTTGAAATCACTGTGAGGTTGATATTTGGTTATTTAGTTAGTTGCTACAGTTAAACATGCTGAAAACATTAAAGGTTCTGTACGTTTGCAAAAGTGAAGCAAAGGATGAAAGTAAACAGACGTAGCCATTGTATTTAATGCGATCAAAATCACTTTTGTGGTCCTAAAGGCTTTTCAGAAGTTATGTTTAGACTCTTGATATTATCTTCAGGATTCTGTCACGTGTGAGCTCACGAAAAAAAGCAGACAGTATTAGCCCATGTTTGTAAGAACCCAGAAGGCTGACGGAAAGATTTCTAGTATTTAAGTGAGGAAAACCCCCCGATTTTATAGAAGCATTTTCCTGCATCCCTTGCAACTCAAATTTTACAGCATTGTGCTAGTGCCCACAGGCTCACAAAGGGAATAGCCAGAAAGTTTAGTTTTTGCACCAAGATGAAAAAGCCTGAAGTTTAGCTAGATGTTATTCTTTCTAAAACAAAAAGATTTGTTTTCAAATGACATTTTTTTTTTAAACTAGAACTCTTTGTTTAGTAATTATTTACCTTTTCTCTGATTTCTTGCCTTATATTTTCTTACTAAAAAATATTAGCTGAATTGGATGAAAACTCACAATTACTTCCTGCTTCCTTGAAATAACATTTTTTGGTTAGTTAGTTAACTATTCATTCAAAAGATTTTTCTTTATTTAGATTAAATCATTATTCCATTTATTCTCTCCAGTCCAAATTTCAACAAATGAAATAATGTAAAAAGCTAGACTGGGTTTAAAACAATCAATTCCTGGCTGATCATGGATGAGATTTTTCAGGGGATCTGGTTTAGAATAATATTTTTACTTTACTGTGTCCTTTTAAAGAAAGCCATTCTTTACTCATCTGTTCCATGTCTAATAATAACCCTTGGATCATTAAGAAATAACTAAACTACAGCAGAACTCGTCACTTTAATGAGCCATCATAGTCTCAACGTTCAGCCAGAAGTTTTTTAAAAGGCTGCAAAACTTCAATGTAGATTACGAGGTATTTTGTTTAGTAATAATAAGTTTATGAGCATAACTACAGTTTACGGCCAAAATTTAGTGACCTAAAAATGCCATTCTTCATTGCTTCTTCCTATACATTGTGTCCTTAACAAGTCCAGGGGAAAATTAGAATAAATGAATTGTAGTGAGAGCCCGAAGCCAACAAATGTATTTAAATGAATCCTTCTGATGCAATACTTTCCTTTAAAAAATACAATTAAGTCTTTGTATTTCCTCTGAACAAAACCTCATGTTTAATATGGCTCTGTAGGAAAATCTATTTAAAAACAGAGGAGACACAGTAAGTTTTATACAGTTACAGTGGCTTGAAAAAATGTTGCTAGTTTCTGAAGTCTGAGTAAATTTATGGTGAATTACTTCCACTGACCTACATTAAAAAATTCATCCTCCTTTTTTTTTTTTTTAATTCCTGAAGATTTGTCATTATGTGAGCATTATTCACGATGACAAAGATGTATTACTCCAAGTGTCCTCTTGAATCAATATAACTATCGAAATGTGAGAAACGGTTTGGCAAGATGATAATGCCTTAAAATTAATTGGCAATATTTTCCTGCTCATTGGGTCCGTGAGAATTCAAATATAAAGAAATTGTGGGGCAGTTGCACAAATGTAGATGGCATATCACTGTCAGCTGCAGATAAAAGGATGCTCCGAAAGAGACTGGAGGGAGCAGAAGTTAAATGCAATATTCTTATTAACGCCTAGGTGTGGTGAGGTGCCAAAAGGCCACTCGAATCTGGACAAGTCAGAGAGGGCTAGAGGCTGCTCCAACATTCAGCAGAGGTTAATGTGGGAAATGGCATTCAGAGTCACCTTTACTTTCCCACCCTGCTTGCATCAAGCCTCAGCGTAGTCACAGCTTAGGACTGTAGCTGGTGTTCAAAATTTGCTCTCAATTTACAGCCCCATGCCACAGTTTTTCTCTGGAATTCTTTCTGGTCAAAGTGTGCATAAAATGTGACATGGTGTTCTGTACATAAACCCACATACTTTTCTTCTTGTTGAGAGCTAGCAAATTACCTTTTTACAAATGTAGGCAGAGCAAAGACAATAAAATAGGATACAGGAAAATTTCTAAAACAGAATAATGGCAGGAAAGAAGATTGGTAAAGCATTCTAATAAATGAGTTCCACAGATGTGGTAGTTATTATAAAATTAGGTTTGCATAACTTACCAATATACCATTAAATTTCCCCCCAGATGTTATCTGTTACTTAAATTAATTTTGCTTAAGTTACTATTACTGCAGATTTTATCCCCGCTGTATTTTATTATTTAAGTTTCTGTGGCATAAAACAAGCCCTGGCTGATGGCATTACTTTTAGTAATATATGTAAGAGGTTTTAGCATTATACAAATGGCTGCTGGGTACATCTTAATAGTCATAGCACAGAACGTTTGCTCTCAAAATATTATGTAGATTAAAACCAGCTATTTACTTACACTCTAATTCAAGTCATTGGAAAGGTTTGCAGTATTTATGTATGTAGTATGAAGGGAAACACTCTACTCCTGGAATAAATATCAGAGTTTGGAAATTAGCGAGGCTAAGGCCAAGGTCAGTTTGGATTTACTAAGGCACCCGCTGAAAATCACAATTTATAGTTTACGCTTACTTATTTCATAAATGAGAGAAGAGACTGAGAGGGTGGGGTGTTTGCCTTTTTGGTGCAAGGCTTTTGTATCACAGAAACACTTTAAAACCACCGTTTCAACTTCATATCTGAAATTCTGTACTCCTCTGCAAAGTCTTAACAAATTCTCTGTAATCTTACCAAACACTTATTTGTTTGTAAGGATTGGAAATAAATATCCCATGCTCAGCACGGACCGTTTCTAAAGCCTTGTAACATTTTTCAAAGCCTTTCAATGGACATGGATTTGCTTTTATATGAATGACAGATGCATTTTAAAAAGGGTGTTCTTTGTGGGTTGTCCTCTGTATTCCTATCATCTGTGTTGTTTCTAGTTGTGTGCCACAGAATCTTATGCTGTTAGAGATCTGCACAGACTTCTCTCTTATTTATATCTGTGAGATTTGCTATGAAACGAAATATTTAATACAGGATTTACATTAGTTTGCCATTCAAGCTAAGCATGCTCAGCTGCACACCTACAAATGTGCCGAATTTCAGTTGCTGGAATAAAAGGCATTTCCGAGATATGGTTTCTTAGCTGCCTGTATTTCATGTGGTTGAATCCGAATGAATAACGAATGGACAGAGATGCAGAGTCTCACACTGACTCAAACCAGCCTGCCTTTTTTTTCTTCTTCCCTCTTTAACCTGCCAGCATATGGAAATACAACAAATCCTACCTGCCTTCTGAGGCATCGCCCACCAGTGTTACAACAGGAGGCTTCTGGGAGGCTGCTGATAGCTCTTACAAATACATTTGCCATCCTGTTGTGCAGCAATGCCATACACAAGGTCCAAAGGACCAAAGGATATTATGAATGGATGCAAAAAGTTAATCCAGATATACGATCTGTGTAGTGTGACTACGATGGCAGAGCTTCCCCCTGAACACCGTCACTGTACACATTTGTATTAATATTTAAAGTAAAATTGACATCAGTGAGGGAGTAAATGTGGCCTCCAAAGTACGTTCCCCAGTTGCTAATGATGCACACGGAAATTCTGCGTGCATGTTCCTGGGCAGGAGCTTTCAAACCACTGTGCCTTAAATGAGACAAAAGTTCAGTGAGTCAAAGGTATCCTGTATGCTCTTTTCCCTGTATTTCAGAATTCAACTTAATGTGCAATATGCTAATAAGAGAGTTTTTCATGTTTCTGAGCTGAGATGTGAATCAACTTTGTTGACAATACATCAGTAATTAATCTAGTCCAAAATAGCTATCTGAAGCAATTTGGTGCCTACACTGACAAAACAGGATCTGCTCCTCCCCCCCAGGAAGCTGTAAATCAGTCAGTGACATCTGGCCTCAAGGACATCAGAGTCATCTGAAATGTAGTAATTTATATTAATGAACATCAATATTAATTTTTAAATAAAAAGAATTTGCTACTGCCATTATGTTTACATATGAAATCTTATTTATAGCTTGTGTTCCTCCTTTCCTACATTTTGCCCATAAATTATTGTAAGGAAACACGCTGTCACAGTTATAAATATTTTTCCTTGGAGTTAAAGCTTTTACATATCCTCTTACTATTTTCAGTAACTACATGAGGGCAACAACCAGGATTTTCTTGCTACTGTAGGAACCGCTGCCAATTTTAATGCTCGACTGAGTAGAAGAGGGTGCTTCTACAAAAGCAACCAAAGCCTTCCTCTCTAGAGATATCTTAATGCAGAATGTCCTTAATACCTAGATTCTGTAAGAATATCCTAACATACCAGAAAAAAAAAAAAAAGAGTAGCGATTTTACTGGGCTGCAGTCATCTACTTCTGCTTTTACCAAGCTTCCAATCATTACTGCCAATTCACAGATTATTTAGAAAGACAAAATAAGAGACATCAAAAGAAAAAAAAAAAAAATCCTCAGTTGGCTTACGTGCTGAGGACACATCACTAAATGATTCACCTTGGAATGGTCACTCGAAATTCACACTGTGTTTAGCATTGCCAGATCTCCTAGAGTTATGGGAATACAAGGGAAACTCAGCCTTCATTTAAAAATAAAGTTAGTGTCTAGCTGTTATGGTTGCAGAGGAGAGAGATTGGAAACATAAATCTTGAAAGCTCAAAAACTAGACTGCAATAAAAGGAACAACAATTATTTTTAAGTGACTCGTGATTTTTTGGGATCTGTCTCACCATTTTAAATGCTTGAAGTTAAGAAACCCGTTTTAAAATCAACACATATAGGTTTTGAAGAGGGTTGAAGGATTTATTTTTTTTTTTTTTAGTACTTGAAAATGCAACTCTTGCATGACAGGATTCTTCAGAGTCCCCCCTTTCTGCTTCAAGGCATGCATCGAACAAGCGAAGAGCAGGCAGCTCCTATTCTGGCTGTACAGTTACACTCAACAGGGACATAAAGCCATTAAAAAAACCCCAAACAAACCCAAAACACAAGAACCATTCCCACAGTAACCACCTAGCCAGAGCTACAAATACTAACAAATAAATAAGGCACTTTTTTATTAGTCATGTGACCAGATTAGAAAACCATAAAAGTAGGTTCTGTTGTACCCAATGTACAACAGGAAGTCTAATATTTGGTGGCATGCATCTCTATCAGGCCTGAACTTTACATTGCCTTGCTGTACATCTCTCCAAATCATTTAGGTAGGAAAGATCTGAACTGAACATTGAATGAACGTTCTGATATGAATGATGATGAAAATGTGAAAGCATACTTGGCCAGGTGCATTTTGGTACCTCTTTCTGGGAGGAGGTTTCATACGTTTTACAAAGATTTGCTGCAGTTTCAGAAAATCAATTTGCATGAGAGCGTGTGCCTTTGGCAAGAAAATGGCCTACAGGAATTAAATTGCTTAGGGGGATGGTATTCACCACACCTGCTTTAGGGGCTTTGTCAACCCCCTAAATCCCTCCATGTGGTAAGCACAGAGATGACTCCATCTCCTGAGATATAGTCGGAGGAGCAAAGATGAATTAAGAACCTATTAGTTGTTTAATATACCTGCCCCAGACCACAGCAAGCACAGCCTGCTACCTCTCCCGCTGACTGTACAGGGAACATAGGAAAGCTGGGTTCCTCACTCAGGTTCCCTGGTTTGCCCGGTGCTGGGAAGTAGGAAATATTCCCCTTTTTTATTCACTGAACCACTGTAGAAACTCATCGGGGATTAACACCACCACACATTCCTTCAGCAGCCCTAAGCACATACAGTAAAGTCAGACAGCTGTTGGCACTATCCTGGTCTGTATTTTCCAGGTGTTACGCCCGAGACGCAGCGATGTCTCACCAACTATTACTGTGCCACAGGGCCTTAGGTCAGCTCGAAGACTGCCAAAAAAATGCTAATGTAGGCGTGACTTTCTCCAGCATGTATGCCTGTCTCTGGCACGTCTCACACTCTGTGCACACCACTCAGAGCAGGCATGTGTCTACAGAGCTGCACGTTACACCACCAGATTTCTCGTAGCTCAGTAAGCGCAGTCTTCAGGCTTTATCTAAGCATGAGAGCAATGTACGTGAAAGAAAGGCACCAAGAAGATTCCCCAAAACCTAGGAAAACTTTAAAAGAAACTTTTGAAACCGAAAGGGTTCAAGGAGTGAGTGGGAGCTCCTGCTGAGAAAGTCCGACAGCAGAGAAAGGAACTGCTGTCGATATAGGACTGTGTAATCACCGCCTCACGTTGGACAGAGGTCCCACCTCCTGCCTTTGTCTGCCACCACTCCTGAACAGCCTTCCCTTCCTACCCATTTCCTCTGAAACCAGCATTTTCTCCATGCAAGACTGGTCATGGACAAGCCCCTTGCACAACTGCCCCATACTCTGTATGTTCCCGCAGCACCAAATGACAAAGGGACGAGCTCTCTCTAAATGCCGCGCAGTCATCAGATGCATTAGATGTGAATAGGCTTGTCTATATTGATTCACCCCTACCTGATGCTACAGCAAAAAGCTGCTCTAACATTTAAAAGGTTGCATTAAAAAAATCCCAACAACCTAAAGAATATTGATTCTGAGCTAAGAGGAAAAAAAAAAAAAATTGCTTACACAATTTAAAAACTACAATATAGATTTTTTAAAATAAGCTACATTAGAAAACTTTTCAGGATATACGGTCACATAAAAATAGGATCTTGTGTTCTTTGTTATTAGACCTAAAACATAAAGCCTTTGCCTGAGTGTGTAAGTTTCTGTTAAAACAACAATTTGTCCTGTGGACTGTAAATTCAATTACTGTTTTTATTGGAATCACATTTTGCTTTGGAAACAATCATGCAGAAAAACAACCAGTAACTTAGACATCTTAAAAATATCTCAAAACGGGCACGACTCTGAGAACAAATCAGTTATGGTAATTCTTCCACTGTGAACTGCAGTGTTTTTTAAATCCATTTCCATATTTTAATTAACACCTAGTTAGAAAAAACCCCCACAACTCTTACTATAGGTCATTTTAATCACAAATAGGAAAACAAATTTATTTTATCAGAAAATTGACTTGACACTCTTTTAGGGAGTTAGTTTTCATGTTTTTATCATCAAAATAAAGTTATTAACATGCATTTCCCAATTTGGGCATGCAGAAGTAAGCCAATTTTTCTTTCAAATTTCAGTTACAGTTTTCAGTCACCTCTCTATGTGAAACTAGTCTATTTTAACACCAGAATATTTGATCAGCGCACACTAAACCCCACACAGCTCTAAGATATAAGTACTTCTTTACAACAGCATTTCTATATAGTTTGAATCTCCAGTATTCTAATCATAGCCTGTTAGTCAAAAGAAACCACCGCTTCCTTCTATGACACTTGAATTTCATACCCCACTGTAAACAGACTCTCCTTATTACAGCCCATGTTCATAAATCTCAGGTCGAATGCTGGTGTTAGTTGTAACTCTACCTTATAATACTGTCATTCATGTTAAATAAAGATGCAGTTGTGGAGAGGGGCTGGGTCAGTCTTGTGAATGCAAGAGTTAAAGCTTTGTTAAAGCACAGCTTGGCTTGGTGGGTGATTTGAAATCTAGTAGGTTTCCTCTTGGGAAACTGCCAAAGCCAACCACACCTTGGATGATGTGAGGTTGTTTTTGAGAAGGTAACATCTCCTTACAGATTATCTCCTCCCACTTCAACTTGGAACGTTTCTGAGAAGAGTCATTTCCATTTCTGTTGGGGCATGAAATGCTTTCTGGTAAAAAAGCACATAAATCTCATTCTGCTTTGACATGTTAGGAAGCTTGTGACAAATCACATAATCCAATGTGGACATTTCAAAATGTTTAAACAAAGCGTGAGAAGAAACAAGCATTTCCACTGAATAATTTCTCCCCAAATAAACCAGCAAACCAACACTCACTTAACTCATCCTTATCCCTCATAAACCCTAAGTTAACTCCATCATCTGGAAAATTATCACACCCACAAGTAACAAACCCAACAAACATCTGACATTTGTTCAAAAGAAGACTTCCACGATCATACAGAATTTTAAAAGTCAGGATCAAGAGAAAATGCTTCCAACTTTGAAGTGAAAGTCTTCAGTCAGCTATAGGAACGGAGAATACAAGGGGTACCGGGTTGAATTGTACACTATAGGCTTTCGTCTTCTCCCCTTGTGCTTTGTGTCTCTGAGAAACTCCGTTCTATAAGAATGGGCAAAGACAATGTGATTATAAAATTTGCACAGTTTGCCCAATGAGATAAAGGCAACGTGTCAGCTTTTGATGAAAATAAATAAATAAATAAATGAAGCAATGATGTCAAAGGGATTTATCTATTTATTTCTTTTTAGCAACACCTTTTCCTTGGCAGGTTTCTGAAAAAGAAACCTCCTAAGGACTTCAAGGGAGCGGGTGCCAAACAGCATCGCCTTACTCTTAAGAATGCACAGCCGTACCCACAAACATGACATTGCCTACTCTGAAGCTGCTGCCTTTCAGTCTAACCCTTAGAAGAACACACCTATCGGGATCATCAAATGTGTCTGGATTGCCAAGCAGAAAAGTTGAGGAGAGAGTAGAAAAAACATTAATGGCTAGAAAGCTCAGCTGGCAATAGGGAGAATGGCAGGGGTGGATGGGGACACCGGAATTCAACTGGTCCTGCGGAAGGAAAGACATAGATTCAGCAGCTTGAGGAAAAGCATGGGTCAGTGTGCAGAGGAGGAGAGCAGGAAGGATGGGACATAGCTAACAACAGGGTCGAATATCTCCTATGCAGAGAAGAGGCAGGGAAGCTAAACAGATCCATCTTCGATCCTGTAGTAGGAGAGTGCGATGCTGAACTGGACACATTATTCCAGTCTCAGATCGCCCTTTGGCCCCAGCTTCCAAGCATGCCAGGCTGCACCAAGCAGCTTGATGTCCAGTGTGGCTCCACCAGTATCTCTTGTCACCAAAGCAGGATTGTAACTTCCTTTTCCACTAGACTCTTAACACAAAGACGACAAATCAAAGACGACACTCTAAAGACTTCAGGAGGTAGGGCCTAATCACTTCCTTATCTACGTTAGGCTATTTCCCTCTGACAATCTCATTTAGACAAAATGCCACATATCCTAGGTCCTTCCACCCTATGACTCTCTATTTCAATTTTAACACTTGGCAGAATACGAAGCAACTCTCACCACTGCTGCTGGGTTCGTGTTTTTGTGTTGGCCAGAAATATTCACCTGTGCCCTGAAATACAGTCTTTCTCCAGCTCACACCATCCATGTTTCAGCCTAGAAGGAGTAAAAAAAAAATCGAAACCAACAAATATCTTTTAAAGAAGGAATTGATCCCAAGAGCTGAAAAGAGAGAAGACCCAACTAGAGACCCTAAAGAAAAGAGACCTTACCAAATATAATAGACAAATTTTCAGTACAGTCCCTCTGCACACACTATCTTCACTTTTATAGGACTGCCTGGTTTAAATGTTCTTTGCAGGTGTTCATTACATGATGTATATAGATCCTAATAAATCATACTGGATGAACTGGATTAATTTTTCCTTGTGGAAAAAATAGACCTGACAGGAGATACCCTTTGAAAGACTTGGCCCCAAAACCAAAGACAGTTTATTTCTCCATGACAACAGGTAATAGATAAATTTGTCTCTTAATGGTGTATTAGTCTCAAAGCAGCATCCTCCATCAGAGGAAGATCTAAGGTGCTCTTGCAATACAAGCGATAGCAATTTGAGGTTTTTTTACACCCTAAAATTATTAAAATGGTGGACTTTAAATAATTATATTTCAACCAGTATTTTACTAGTTCTCTCCCTACCTTCTCTGATTTTAATTTTCTCACTTGTCAGCATGTCTTGGCAGTGAGAACAAGAAAGACCTCAAACCTTTGCTGATTGCTTTCCACGCAATCTGATTTCTATAAATTAGAAGTTGCTGGTGGGGAAGCAGACAGCAATACCCTTTGATCAAGATACACATCTTGATCTCTTTTATCATTAAAAAAAAACCAAAAAAAAAACCCTAAAACAATAATATTACAACGAAAAAAAAATCATCATACAAGCTTTTCGATCAAAGTGTGTCACTGTCTGCTTCCCAGTCAACATACTGCCAGTAAATTGGCAAGGTGCCCGGAAAGAGCAGGCAGCAGCTGGTGGGTTTGATTACCATCTGTATACCCACTAATGTATAAAATATCATGTCTCCATCTAGTGGCCAATGGCACTTAACTGGAAATTTCAAAATGGGTTGGAGCCTACTTTCTGCGGATGGCAGAAGGAGCTTCACTAGACTCCCCGTCAGCAGAATTGGGCTCTAAAGCTTTATCACGTTGGAAAACTACCGAACGGCTTTGAAGCCCTGATGGTGGTTTCTCCCTATGCCGGCACTTGACCTTGAAACCGTGTTTCCTCTGGAAGCATTCACAGAATATCCATTTCTGCGTTCTCCCAACAAATAAGCTCTTTCTAACACTGCAGCACCCTGGAAGTCTTAATGGCCAAAATTCGCAACCATAGTAGAGATTACAGGAGAAGGAAGGTAAGAGCAAGGATGCCATTAATGTCCAGAGCTGCTGAAATAAACAGGAAGGAACGAGATGGATATGCCAAGACGGTGTCTTCCTTTAAGAAGAATTAAAATGCAGCATATTAAAGCATAGCCCCCCCCAACTACTTGATGACAGGACATGCTAAATCCTACAGTAACTTTCTCATGTTGTCTCGGATAACGCCCTTAACTGAATAGCGACAGGGGTAACACGAGATACACAAATCTGTTCTTCAGAAAAGTGCCACACAAAGAGTCCTTGTGACACAGATTTTTAGAATCCATGTGGTCACTCAAAGAAGAAACTGAGGCACAAGCCAGCGCTGCACTGGCTCTCTCATGATAGACTAGAACAAAGAGTTAATAAAAGACAAATTCTACCACAGTCATTATACCACTGTCCCTTTCATCGATTACCATCCCTTTTGACAACAACTCTGCTAGCAATGTACTGACTGGACATATTTTATGCACAGCCGTCTAGTGTGAAAACTGCATCCCAAAGAAGAACTATCAGTACAGTAAAATGAAATAAAAACCAACAAGATCATACTATTGATTTTTTTTTTCCCCCATCCACATACGGACTAGACCTAAATTCCCTTAGCTTGAGAAATCTGTTGAGATGACTGTCCAATGTAACATGATTACATTTCGTTTAATGGCTTCTCTGGATGCATGATAGGTCCTAAAATAGCTCTTCTTTCCCTGACTATCTTTTAATAAAGTTGTTTAAGATGCATTTGGATATGACACACCTAAACCAGTTACAGTAAAGCATTTTCTACTTTTATCATATACTCCATTGCATTAGAAGTAAGTTTATTACTCTATAAATAATTCATTCAAAGGAACTTCAGTTTAACGGCACCTAATAGACAAAATCACTTAAAGCGGCACGTTGGCGAATTTCAGCTTTAAATCAGAAGCTGATCTGTTTTCATATAAAAAAAAATCCAACTTATCAGAAGCTTAATTTTTAGGAGCTCGGGCACGAGCACTTAAAAGTGAAGTCAACGTATGCCAACAACTTTTGTGCTAATATATTGTATTGCCTGTTTGCGCAGGAAGGGGGTGAGATTTGTTTCAGTCTAATCTAATTCCCTTTATTTCAACAGAAAATACAAGAGTTGGAAATGAATGTTGTTCCCTCAACAATTTGCTCTGATAGAAGCTTTATTTTTCAGGTCAGCACTCTTCGTTTTGATTGCTCAATGGGAGTGTCACAATGGCTAAAAAAAGAAGGCTCTGAAACATTAGGAAATAGAAACTGCTGACTACCTGGTGAAGGAATAATGATTTATAATATATGAATAGGGACAATAATTGGATAGCAGGCTGTACTCAAAAAAGTCTTAATTCACAGATCTGACATCAGAAAGTCATAATCCATTGATCTAACATCAGAATGATGGATTATGACTTTTTAAGAACATGTAGACACGTCAGCTTCACGAGCATTCCGGGAATTGTAGTCCAAATTGTTTCACTGAGGTCATTCGAACAATTTCAGCTTTTTACAATAAAGCTGATGAAATAATATATCTGAAATGCAGAAGTTCTGTTGGATTTATTTTTTTCTTTCAAACCCTAAAAATCCTCCAGTGAAATATCACAGGTTGCCATGACTTGTGAGTGAAAAGTTATCATTTTTTTATATATGGCTTGAAGTCTGTGTCATTTTCTTACAGAGATGGCAACAATTCTAAATCCTAATTGATTTGTATGTCAAAGAAATTTTGTATTCAGATTTGCAGGTGAAAAAAAGCAAGGTGCATAGTGAGAGATTAGTTACCACGTTCTCTTTCAGGAAGAGCACTGACATCCTATGTACATTTCTCCCACACTACTGCAAAAATATCTAATTCTTGACCTCTGACTACTTTTTTTCATCCCTGATTAGGTTGTAAACTGTCTCTGCCAAATATAAGGTTATAATGTGAATTCAGATGGAATCTTTTATGAAAAGAAATAATACTCTTGCAATGTGTGGATACCTAGGGGATGAAACGTATTTTTTTTATAGAGAAGCTTTTGACATATTAACTCAAAAAGACATCTCGCCTCTTCAGTGAAGCACTTGGAACTTCACTTTGCTCATAAAACCAAACGTGGGCTAAGGTTATTGAGTTCCAGAGAGGCTTTCACTGAGCATCACTTACTTATTTACAAGTAAACCACAATTTCATTCAAAAAATTCTGTTACAAAATCTTCCAGTGGCATTTCCCCATTACAATTAAGTGAAACCACCTATAAATTGACAACTGCTACATTAGACTAATTCAAATGCTCAGATGGGTAAGAGCTCTTCAAAAAATGCTTTCTGCTTTGGACCAGTGTTGAGAATAAAAAGCCCGCATTAAATATAAAATATTAGTAAATATTTTCAACCTATACACATATTAAATCCATAAAAAACCTGAGACTAAAATCTCTTCCAAAGGTATAAAAACTTTAAGTATACAAGCAACAAGGGCTAAACGACAAACGAAACAAACCAAACCAAGCCAGGATTGCCTATCTCTGTATTTTTCCTTGCAAACCTCCTTTGTTTCTCTCCTTGTCTCAAAGGCCGAGTTTCTCCTCCTCTGTTCTTTCTCCCCTTATTTCCCTTTTTACTCATAAAATATTTTTAAGAGAGCATATTAAGAAAGTTACTACTTCTGTGAAGTTGTTTTGTGGGTGGGGTTTTTTTGGTTGGTTGGTTGGGGTTTTTTGTGTTGTTGTTTTTTTTTTTTTTACTTTTGTACATGCTCGTAACTAAAGTCCCTATGGAAAGGAGAAGTCGTCATAGGGCTCTTTTACAACGGTTGAAATAATTTATTTCACTAAAACCCATGTGCACTGAGCAAAGGCATCCTGGGTCCAGTCTCAGCCCAGATTTCAAAACAATGACAACAACAAGACCAAAGGAAGAGAAAAGACAGCTGCAGAACAGTACCCTTTTAAAATCTCGGTGGCTCATAGAACAAAAGGGAAAAATACTGCACTTTTCACAACAGTAGACAGAAGCAATTTACTTCAATTTGACAACAAAACCTGAAATGGCTAATAAAAACCACTGCCATGTTACGCACACTCCTTCCTCTAAATGCACCTAATGTTCCTAGAGGTCTCGCGTAAAGGGATCACATCACTGGAAAGCAACTACTTCTTCAAAAAAGCCTTAAACAACAATAACACTGTGTAACTGATCAAAAGAGAGTACCTCATTCGATTAACTTTAATGGGGACTTAACATTGGCAGGCTGTAATTACTCACTTGGAAGGCAGTCACGAGGACACCATGGCCAAGAGTTCTCTGCTTGTGATTGATGTGCTTGAGGTAATGACGTGTGGTCAGGGTATCAGTTTTGCAGCTTCTTTCAAAGAGCCTGTTGTGCTGTGCCGTAGCAGCACCAGACCATGTTCACTATTACTTCATCAACAAAACGTCTTCTACCTGAATTTTCCTTGGATCCTTTCCAACCTAGTATTTACCCAGCTCAACTCATTGAAGCTTGTGACATCAAATGAGACCAAGCAGGGCAGCTACAACCTTTCCAGACTGAAGAATGAAGACGGCCCTTAGGACTGCATGCAAGGGAAGACAGGAGCCTGGTGAATTGGTTATCTCCCGATTCCTCCTCATTTTGGGACCTATGCACTAGTCCTACCTCTTTGCTTGTAATTAAACCAGTTGTACCTTTTCCTGGTCTCCGCTGACACCACTAACTCATTTCACGTATATTATGAAGCAGCAGTCAGATGTTAACTTTCTGTCTTTAATGACGCGTGCTTGAACCAATGACCTTGAAGTGAAAGGCTGTGTAGATCTCCAGCATTCCCCTGACACTCCAGGCCCCTTCATTCATCTTGTTTATAAGCAAAACCTGTGTGCAAAAGGAATGCTAACTCACAGTTACTATTATGATCGTTCTGCTGTGGCAGTAACATCGCTCTGAAAAAAATACAAATTATAAAGTGCACGGGTTAGTAAAATGTAAATCAAGCAAATTTTAATATTAAGCCATTTCATCTTTTTCCAAAGTTTGGCAATTTTATTACAAAGCACTGAAATTGTACTTCAAGCCCTAAGGCTTGCAGTGTTGGAGCCTGTCTGATTAACGTAATTAAAAGAATAGCATAACTCAAAATTTATTAAAAATTAAATATATGTGGCCTTATTGTTTACTTCCAACATGATTTCATGATAGCATGATTTCTAGCTCAAACTTTTCACTGCTTAATACCTGACATGCTGTTAAAGCACATCCCCTTTCTACTACTGTGCACAGGATTTAAAAGAGCGGCGGTTAAACATGGCAGCAAAAAAGATGGGGAGTTCTGGCTTTGGTCACAGGGGCTTGGTTATCCCTTCTCATTTTTACATTAAGCAGGCGCTCTGAAGAGGTGCAAAGTCTCATGGCAGGAGGGCATCAAGATGGAGAAGGGCAGGAAAATGCTTCCTTGGACAGAACCTTCCTCCCTTCCACAGTCACTGAATGTCTTGTATTGCATTTTCCTACCTTAGCCAAGACCCAGCTTGCAGGAAGAGCCAGGCAATATGAGTTAGATGACTAGACATACACAGCTTGCGAGGCCTGATCCAGAGTCATGTGCAATGGGTGCAAAGCTGGCAAGTTTGCGTGGCCTAAAAATACTCCCTTACAAACTGTTTGTGAGAGACTTGCAAGTGCATGGCCAGCAAATGGTGGCTAGCCTACTGGGGAATCCCAGAACTCTAAGAGGTAGGTACAGAAACCGAATTTTCTTCACTCTGAAACCAGAGGGAAAAAAAAAGCTTATTTTTTTTCCTGCAAATGTTGCCTGCATATCTCCATTTTCTCCTGCAACAATTCTGCATTTTCCTCAGCCAGTGTACTGATCAGCAGCCCCTCCCAGCACATGAGGTGGAAAGCGAATGAAAAAATTAAAACAAGCTGGCAAATGTACCTATATATACATATTTCATGTTAGCACAGTTACGCTTTAGAAATTATGGCAACAGCAATAGAATTCTGCTGCTGTGATCATGGGTAATCAAAGCGAATGAAAAAAAAAAAAAAGCCAGTGCTGAAATATTTTCAAAGGTATGAAAGTCTTTACTGTTGTGTAATTTAAATTTACTTGCCATTACTTGAAATTTCCTTTCGTCTGCGTGATTAGAATTTAAATGCTCCCAAAGTATATTAACAAATATAACGCCTGTTATACTGCAGAAATACTGCAGCAGCTTTCTCTTGATGATGAAAACTAACTACACTCCTTAATTCACCACAGAAAATACAAAGCAAAAGTAGTTAAACTTATTTTAATAGGAAGTCTTATTTGGGAATGATCCACATGATGAACTAATACAGCGCTTTCTACTCTACTTATACATAAACAAGCATATAGCTAGGCTATAGCAGTATTTTATGCCACTGTAAGTATGGGATGTTTACATTTGTGCAAGAATAATCTTGAATTTAATAGTTTTCAGCTCGAGGGTCTATTCTGCTATCATTACATACCGTGGTAATGTAGTGTCTATTTTAGACACAAACCTAGTAGATCCCCTGAAATTACTTCGGGTACTTGATATTGGTATTGGATTGTAAATCCTAACTGCACACTCAAAATTTATACCTGCGCAGAGTAAAACAAGCACAGACATTGAAAATCTCCTGGTAGGTTATCCCATGATGAATTTGTCCAAGAGTCTCCATCTCAACAAATTCTTTAATTTGCAAATTCAAGATGTCATTGTTGAGTAGAAATTACTGCTTCCCGAAGACAGAGTTCAATAGAATATTAGTGGAACACTGAAGTTTTTATGCAGCCCAAGTAAATTGGGTCTTAACTGGGAATTTGTTGACAGTCAATCTGACCCCTGTGTGAAAATGAAGTTGTAACACCCCGCTGCGCCGCTGCTGTTATTGTAGCATTAGGCAAGTTCAGGGTACTCTTAATGAGAACCTTTATTTATTCCCCCCGCCATGCTGATCTTACTTGACTTGACACAGAGAATACAAGAGGCAAAAATATATAAAAACGGCCGCTTATACATCTGAATTCCAGAGAGCAGGATTCAGTTTGTTAACACTCATACTACCTTTCTGTTACTCTTCATTCATTCTTCCCCAATTGATTTGGTAGAAAGAGAAAATAAAAATGATCAAATTTGCTATTTCTGTGTAGGTTGGAGTTATTGACACCTACCTGATTAAGCAATTAATTTTGCTTCTCAGATTGGTAATACATTAACGGATAAGTGCTGAGGAAGAAAGCAAGTTGTCTTTTTAATTGTATTCACTTTGTTCACTACGCCGTGGAACAAGAACAATTCATGTTACAGTCTGCAGAGTGGTAAATGTATTAAAATGGCAATCAAGAACTGAAAAACTTCAGTGTTTAATTCCCAATTCCCAGAGCAACCCCCAGTACCCTGTTAAACACACCATGTCCTGTTGCCTGTATAATGGAATTTTTAAACCTTCCTGTTTCCTAAAGAAGCTCTCTTACTGCAGACTACTCTGTTATGTTCTAATGCATGTGGTTTGCTGCTTATTCATTTAAGTAATATTCCCACTACTATGAAAGAAAAAAATAATCCACAAGTCCTTATTTCATCTTGTACTTGTCAAATATGAAGATTCTCCGAGTCTGTCAGAGTTCTAAGCTTGTCTACTGTCTTTCATTTGTATCCAAAATTAATAAAGTCTATCCATGCTGTATGATTTTTCAGTTGCTCTAATTCTGATTAGGGACAATAATTTGTAATTTAAATTCACCAAAAAATGTGCCAATGTAGCGATGTCTTTGCATCCTCAGTTTTAAAGGCTTGGCCTTTACGACTGATAGCAAGGTCCTGTTCTTTCCACTCATTACAAAGTTCCAGTAACGTTCGGTCTGACCGAATACTTCTGGTAATTTGATTACGTACCCTCTTTTTTATTATTATTATTAT